>NC_047561.1:11287665-11589161 GCF_902806645.1 Magallana gigas
CAACATGAAAGAATCTCTGCTGCCAAAGATGGTCTTATTGTAAGGACAAAAAAAATGGTTGAGTGATAAATGCATGTTTGTTTGATGAACACTCTGAAAACTTAACTGACATTATGCTTTATTCTATTGTAGGAACGTGTTGAAAGAAAGGTTGACGAGAGCCACTATGTGACAGAAAACAGAATTCAGAAGTTGGATGAAGCAATACTAGAGGAGAGGGCCAAGATAGCAGATATAGAACATGTAGTCTTGTTTATTTGTACCAGGTTATTATAAATCTCTTTATATAAGTAAACAAAATTAAAATGCATGTAGGACATACAGGTCATAGAATGTTGCAAAATCAAAGGTAAATTCTGCTGTAATGTCAATTAAATTAAAATTGACTTTTATCCTTGTTATTATGAACTGAAACCCTTATACCCTAAGTTTAAATAATACATGTATTGAGTTTAATGCTGAACCAGGTATAGCATGTATAGATGGAATTTCAATTCCTCAAGAGCTTATGGGCTCTATTTCCGAGACAGTTTGAGATGATTTAATTTAATTCTGCAGTATGAAATGCTTCATTTGAGTCTTAATCTTGGATGCCTGCATGAAGTTTACTTTGTATAAGAATGTGTAATAAATATATTTGTACAAAGAATAGGTTAAGAGAAAAGTTTCAGTTTTTGCCTCAGATATTGATTTCTACATTTGCCTTCCACCTGAAACACAAACAGGTACTGTAAATTCCTTATATTACGCGAGTACTTAATTTGCGATCCCGCTGGTTTGAATCAAATCCAAAGAATATAAAATCGCAAACATGGAACTTTTCTCCTTATTTCTTATAGTTTTCAACTCTCAAAAAATAATGGCGAGATTTTAAAATCTGCGAAAGACGCTTCTCAAGATTTTACGCGGATATTAATTTCTCGCATTTAATTAGGAATCTACAGTACTATTAGGATCAGTTGATGCTACAACAATATGTAAATAATGATATCTAGTCAAACTGGATGTGTTCTAGGGCAAAATGCTCTCTACGCTACAGATTTATCTAAAGCCACTATAGTGAATTAAATGGACTTACAAGTTCATTAATGTGAACAAAAGGGCAATAATTAAGAATATGATCCCTCTGTCAACTATTCAGGGCTTTGGTCTGGGTGGCAGTAAGGTATTGTAGACCAATGGGTGGATCTAAATGTTTGTGTCAGGTGTGGCAGGCTTTTCTAACAGACCAATTGGTCATTGCCAATGTCCCTTATGTATTTCTTTATTCCAGTTGTTTTAATTAAGGTATAAATTAATGAAACTACATGCTCCACACCATACACAGTCAACAAAAAGGAGAAAAATAAATTATATAAAGTTTTATGCTCTAGTGGTTATTTTTCAATGAAAAGATGTACATGTATGTAATAGCTAACTAATATTGAAGTTATAATATTTCTGGAAACCAAAATACATGGATTTTGTGCAAATACCCATAAACACTGTACATTTGTTTCATCTCTTCAAATTTTGGCATCTTATATCACCTCAACCGAAAATATATTATCTTAAATATTAAGTTACCTGGTAGTCATTTGAGAAAGTATCTATCATGAAATGTTCAATATGCCACCAATAGCATATATACAACAACAATCCATGACAAATTTGCTTAGATGTATAATGAATATGATTTCAGTATATTGATAAGGAATTAGTTTCATTAAAACCCTGTGATTTATGTAGGGCTTAGGCCTAGGTGCAGAAGAGGTACAGAATAATCTGTGGGTGTCAGAGTGTCCTGTGGCAGAAAACCAATAATATAATGCTTTATGGGAGTGACTCCAACTGAGTTATTCCCCTTGTATTTGTTGACTTCAAACTGTGGTGATTGTGTTTAACAAAGTCTGAAAGTTGTGATGATTTTGAACAATGTGTTTTTTAGAATGTTTACTTACAAGTGTGAAGTTCAGAGTTATTTTGTTGATAATTTCTAAAGTCAGTGTAGAAGGTATTATTAATGTAATACATGAAAAAGGTAGAATATATATTTTTTCAAAGGCCTATAAATTAATCTTTCAATATGTACAAGTATTCACACAACTTGCAATGTCAAGAATAAATAAGAAATTATAATGATTTTCCATTTTAAAAAGTTAAAAATGATCTGTACTCAAAAAATGATTTTATTAAATTTTTAATTCAGCATTTGGAAAACAAAATAGTAGCCCGCCTTGAACAAATGGCGGCCACACAAAAGGAAGAATTTGCTCGTCTGAAACGTGAATGTAGAGAAGGTTTCTCAACAGTTCATGAAAGTATCACCAACATGAAAACAGTGATGGAAGGTAAACGGAAAATTCTAGAGGACCAGCTACGAAAGGAAATCAGCCAAATCCGCAAAATGGTGGTCTTGGTGTGACCAGGAAACCTGTGTCTACAAATGACGACTGAAATAACAGGATGTGTTCAATCACGGTCCCTGAACAAAAACCAGATCCATTCCAGTTGGCAGTGATGCCATAGTTTGAAGTAGTTAGACAATATGATAACAAATACACATTTTTGTTGCATTGTAACCAAAGGTCACTCAGATAGGGCTACTGCCTTAAACATGTGCACAGTGTATGCACATTTTTTTGTTATTTTTAATTTTTTTTTATTTAAGGTTGCTTTACTATGGAATCCCCTTTTTTGCAGTATTAAGAAAAACAATCAAGTTTAACCCTTATAGTATATATATCTTACAACCTGACCACCAAATCTGGAGTATGGACTCATTTTGTGTAGACACATGTGTACTCATTAGTACTAATTTTATTTAGGAATTCTGTTGTAGTACATGTACTTCCATTTTAATAGTAATGTGGGTCAAATATATTTTGGCATTGTTGTACATATATTTTGTTGTTATCACTTTTCATCAATAAAAAACCACTTGTTATGCTTTCATCATCATGGTCATCATGCAATCAAATTCTATATTTACAGAGATATATATGTATATGTAATCTAGATGTACTGATAGTCATCTCATACTTAACAAGAGTTAGTTTTACTTTTTATTTTCCTTGAATCAAGAGGGTACACTAATACCTACTATCAAGAGTTAGTTCCCTTTACACAAGGGAGTGTTCAACAACATCAAGTTCTTCCATTTATTTTATTTATCATGCATGTACAGTAAGCATGTTTATGTAGTTCACAATAAATTATTTAGTTTTCTAATATGTTTACTGGTCTTTCTGCCTGCTTGTGCTTGCTAGCCTTTGCTTACATCCTAGATTCCAATCAACTATATAGTATGCATGTATAAAACATAGTATTTATCAACCTTCAGATTTTGTAAACATCATTATTTAGATGTAACAGGATGGGAGAAATATTGACATAACAGACCAGGATTCAAACCTGGGCCCCCTGAACCTTTAGTCAGGTGCTCTAACCACTGAGCTGACAAAGATAGACGGTCAAACATTCAAATAAAAGTTAAATACAATTTTTCTTAATTTCATGGACAATTCTTGGACAATATTCTGTTTGCTGCTGCTATTTGTATACTTTTGTGATTCCTTTAGCATTGGAATTGATAAAACCGCTGATACATTTATTTACTCAAATTTATTACTGGTTCTTCGACTACAAATTTGCTACAATTTGAAAAATTCATTGCATTCTTTTCTACAAAATCAAAATTTTCTGTTACCACATTACAACACCACAAGAATCTTTTTAATAAGTTGTGCTTTACAAGTGTGTTGGAAAATATGCTATATTCAGTATGTTGAATCATTTTTTTTTTTATAAATTTCAAATATATGTAAGCATAATCCATTCAAGACTTCGTTTTAAAGTGGTACAAATACTCAAATCTGTATTTTTTCCAATGCAAACTTGTCAATTTTCCATTTACAAGACCTTTATATGACATTGAGCATCGTAGTTTTAAAACTCTCTAAGCGTATGATCCAATTTGCATTACTCTACTGCTATTTTAACTGCATACTGTAATTTCATTAATATTCGTTGAACATCATTTTCTGTGGATTGCATTGGGTTGATTCACGAAACTAACAGTTCATTGGTACATATATTACATTGATAGGATTATTGTTCTCAAATTTTTCCTTGATAACAAATATTAATTCAATCCACAAAATTTGATGCCCATGAATATAAATGAAATTACAGTACTGAAAAATTTTCAAGATATTTGCCGGTCTCTCTGTATGCACTTTGTAGTCCTGGCTACATTATGATAGAAAAAGAAACGAGTTGACACTTTTATTATATTTAATGACTTTTGCTGCATCATTAAAACAACAAAAACATACTATAATGAAATACATATGTTAAAAGATCACCAGTATGAAAATCAAAACATAATTGTCTACATAGATATTAATCTACTGACATAATACAAAATATTTTTCTCACAGGAAAAAATGAAATCTGACATGATGAAAAACGATTGAGTGCACGCCATGACAATGACATCAATTCTGAATGAATATGAAAGGCAATGCAATACATTTCATGATTGGATAAAATGTCTGTCAAGATGGTTGTTGGATTAAGAACCCATGGCAATTTTCTTTTTTCTGTTCATTTCTTCCCACTTTTTTTGAATATATAAAAATTCTTCACAGCATCTCTCAGTACTTCCCAGAGTATCTTTTAACACTAAAAAATAAAAACATTTAAATTGACCACATGAACATACAACATTACCACATGAACATACAATTAAGGTACCTCACTACACCTACACTTATACTTTTTAAGACACTACGTCACAAGATGGTGATTTAAACGTTTTGTCAAAGTTTTTATCGTTCGATTGGGTTGTATAACGTTGTAGCTCAGTGGTTAAAGTATTGGGCTTCTGAACCGCAGATCATGAGTTCGAATCCGCTGGGGCTTTTTTTATGTTACTGAATTTAATTTTTGAAAATGTAATTTTTCATTCAAAGTTGCACATTTTTTTTGCATATTGGACTAAAATACTTCTCATCCATTACGATATCAATCTTAATTAAGTGATTTTCTGCTGATTTGAGAAAATATTTCAAGGTGTAGTGAGCCACCTTAACAGACATGTTTTCAGTTATTACCAGTACATCAGCTTATTTTGTTTCCAGTACATATTAAAGACAATAACATTGACCGATCATCCTACAAATAAAGGGAGTATGCAAATCTTGAGTTCCTCCTCTATTTTTAGACAATATAAAAACTTAATATCTACAATCACTATCTAAGACCAAATAAAATAACTGATTTAGAACTAATGTAGAAATTGCATGTGCCAGATATACCCTGCATAACATTAACACCCATGAACTTCCCTTCAACTGAACTGAGGATGAAACGGACTCTGATCACTTTCACAGATCACAAATAAATCACACTAGAAGATAATCTCTGTAAATAACCTCTGTAAATATTAATACAACCCACAGTAGAAATATCAGTACATCTGCCATGTATATTGCAAATTCCTGTAAACTTACAGACTGTATATACAGCTGTAGAACAATCCGAGTCCAAATTCAGCAAAGAGATAAACCCTCCGAGTTTCAACCAAAACTATGTTAACGGCCTTTCAAATGTTTACATCATGATAGTTACACTGACACGTAAATCCAGTAAACCAGTTGTTTACAGCATGATACACTGACACATAAATCCTGTAAACCAGTTCAACCCAAGATCACCTTAGAAGTAATTCTAGCAGCATTGGATAGATAGGCTGGTTAGTAGCAAGCACCCACGTGAGATCGGAGAAAACTGTGATTTATTGTTCTGTGATATATATAACAACAAAATCACTAGTCTTCCAGAACTCACTGGATAGAGATTAATAAGCATTCCCATCACCAAGCATGCTCAAGTCCGAAAGTCAGTTAGGTTTAAATTCTAGCAACTAGGCATTCTTATATATTGAGGAAGGTATTCCATCACCATAGCGAAAGGAGAAAGAAGGTATAAGTTACTGACCCTAGACTTTAGCTTAAAAGACTACAATTTATAACTCATTCAGATTACCATGCCATGAACAAAAAATTCGCTCCATTTTACCATTGTTTAAAATAAATGAAACATTCCAAAATCCAATTTAATGTTACTTCAAGTACTGAGTTAATTCCATCATGCCAAAGACTAAAAGTTAAGTGTAACCTCAGGAAAAATTGGTTATACAAAGTGAATACTATAGGAATAAAAGCATGCTCTACATTTCTCATCATACAGAAGGTTAGAATGTATCAAGTTTTATTATTGTAATTGAAGATTATTGCAAAAGATGTATTTTAAGCAAAGAAGACTGTCTAGTCATTATATAATAAGCAAGGGGAAATAATAATTTTTTGACAACAATCTAGCCTCAAGCTTTTCTCGCTCTGCGTCTGAATTGGCCTGGTACATATTGAGGGTGTTTTTAAGGTCGTCGATTATGCTCTTTGTCCGACTGTCCAGTGTCGCCATCTGTTGACCAGTGTCCCCCTCCAAATGCTGGAGTTTCATTTTATTTTCGCTTGCCATTCTATCTTGATTGTTCTGAACTGTGACCAACTAAAAAAGAAACAGAGTGGAAATCTTATAATTGCCTAGTTAATTATTGTTACATAATTTTAAAAATCTTTATACTAAGGTTTTATCATATTCGAGGCATTAATTTTCATGGATTTACGGTAGTGAAATTAAGTTTTCAGGATTTGCCAATTTGTTGACAATGTTCCTATCAATCAAAACTGTGGTCATGATGTTTTATTTCTAATTATGAAAAACATTTGATTTTGTAGATCTACTCCACATCGAATCCACAAAAAATTGGTGTTGAACGAACAATGATGAAACCAAAGTATTTTATATTTTGTTTCTATTTTACCCTAGCCTCCACATCGTGGATTCTCTCTATGATTTTTCCCTGCATGTCACTTTGTTGCTGGGACAGTTGTTTAATGGCGGCAGTTGCATTATTGAGCTCTGTGGACAGACGAGCTATAGATGTGTCGCACCTCACGATTCGTCCTCGGAGGTCCGTGAGAGATGCTACATGATGCACCTCCAGATTCTTCACAGCATTGTTTGTTCCCATGGAAACATTGTCCCGAGTGCGAATACTTTCCTCTAATTGCTGTCGGAGAATAGAAAGATTGAACAACGGTTATCTCAGAGATGTGAGGTCCAACAGAACAGAGCAGAGAACTTATTATTAGACAAGTTAGTCTACTTACTGATATATCACTGTTGAGTCGATTGACCACCGCAGTTATTGTACGAATATGCTCTTGTAACATGTTTCTGGCATGTTTTTCCTCCTGCCAAGTACCATGAGTAAAATTCAAACTGTCATGACATCCTCTTTGATTTTAAAAGCCCGGTCAACGAGATTTTGAGAGTTTCTTTCTTGTTGTGTGAGCCTCTCTTCCAGTAGATCTAGCCGAGAGGGGCCACGACTCTGTCTTTCCGTGTTATTTCCAGTATAAGGCAGAACTCTTGTTTCCTGTTCATTGTTTCGAGGACTGGGCCTGGGCTGAAATGGCTCGTCTTGAGTGTCATAAGGAGCTCTCAGAACAGGAAGTTGGTTACGGCGGGACATTCTCTGCATGAGTGTAGTTCAGTAAACTTTCTTTAAGTAAAACTGGAAAAAAAATATATTCATTGCTGACATATAAACAAAATCATGACGTGCAATGTTTCAGAAACCACTATCCAAGTAAATGTATATTTTCATTGGTCTACAATACATGTATGATTCACACAATTAAGTAAATGAATTAGAAACTTGGCAGCAATGATGTTCACCAAAAGACATTATTTCAGAAACAGTTTTGCTACACCAATAATGTACATGTAAGATTTAAAAGTTTACCTCAATGATGAAATAATCTGTGTAAAGGATATCAAAAGCTCAACCTTAAATATCTAAATCAAGAGTTACAAACTAATCAGGTGAACCTTTAAATAAAACATAAAGAAAGGGTATAGAATTTAAATTGTAATTCCTTTGAGTTTACATGGAATTGTACCATGTACATATTCTTTGTTGAGAGACAATGTAAACGGGGTATCCCAGATATTTTGGTGTCTTACTTCTCCTGCACTATACTGTTTATGATTAATTATAAATACCAAAGGGCCATGGAACCTCATTATCTTGCTGTTAATCTATTTGCATCTACATGTAATTTCATCTGCTAAAGATGAAAGACACATACATGATATACCTTATGGTAAAAATTGATTATTGACAAATGTTAGAGTAAAGTGTTTGTACATTTTTGTATATTATGAATTAAATCTGTATTGAAGCCTGCCCATACATTAAGACTTCACCATATTAAAGAACGTAAAACAAGTCTCAAAAGTTCAGTTTCTATGCTGTAGAAAAAAATTCTTTTTATATTTTATAGATACACCATTTAAATTCATCGAATGCTAAAAGCAACTTAAATATGCCCCACCATTTTCAGTGCATTAGATACCTAGTATCAAAAAGAAATGAAGAAGAAAACATTTTAAGCCTTTTACATAAAACCAAGACAAAGACATCCATTAAATTAATTCATTCCACTGCAAGATATGAAAGTGTTTTGGAGCCATAGAAGAGCAACATTTAAAAAGGTTACCTGTTTCTCGCCTGAGGACACTATATGAATACAACCCCAAACATCACACACCCTCTACTGCTCAAAATATTTTTTTAAATCTATAGAGTCATCTTTTATTGATCTTTTTTTTTCCAATTTCAGACTTTTACATACAAGAGGACATACATGTAGTTTGGGCTGGAAATGTTTATACATTTTGTTTATTATTTAGAAGTAGAAAATTTATTCATTCAATCTTGATGCCTACGACATAAGTTTTTGGAAAGTTTAAACCACATCAAGTTTTTGCAAAGTATAAACCACTGATTTGCAAGAGTAATACAGCACAATAGTCCATGTTCAACATTTATCAATTCTAAAGAGAGTAGACTAGAATTTTAAAGGAACCATTAAACTTCATGTGCAGACCTATCTTTCTCTAGAAATGTGAACAAGCCGTGAATGGCATCTCCATTGAATTGTTCCTCTGAAGCTTTGGAAAAGTTCGCTTTGTGTCTTACAAAGAAGTTGATCAAATGTCAATAGAGAAAATTGTTCATAACAGGAAATTGGATGAATTACATAGGTTATAGAATATATTTAATCCCAGGTAAAAGAGGGTGACTAGCGGTAAATCATCGAATAAAACATCTTTTCATCAACCATTTACCAACATTCTTATACTTAATATGATTAGTGTATGTGTTTCATGAGGTATTCTACAGGTGTTTAGATTCCATTCTCTGCCGTTAGAATTGAATCTACAGTTGATCAAAATTTCCTTTAACAAAGACTCCAGAAAAGGCCCATTTCTAAATCAAGGATAATGACAACATAAAATCTGAAATCTTTGTGAGTAATATTTTGCCTGCTTTCACCGATTTTGATCCAGAGATACCTCGAGTCAATCATCAGTATTACGTCGGAGATGGGATGATCTTGGTGCAGTACAATGACAAACAGAGCCCACTGACAACCAATCAAAAACATGGATTCAAAACAGGTCTGAAAATGATTTCAAATCCTTTACCAATCTGAGACTCAAACTTCAGTGAAAGGAGTACAATTATATATGTAAGTAAACTTATGAAAATATTATGAATTTGGTTATGAATTGTTCTTTTAACTCAGAATATTTGACATTGTTATATAATTTGTAATTTATTTCCTTTGGACTTTAATTGCTCAGATTAAAATTGTAAAACACTTAAAACACTTTCAGATTTTAACAAGTATATATATATTTTTTTTTACGTAAAAAATTATGCATTATTTATTCCTGATTAATATTTGTAAGAATTTTACAGAAGAAAATGTAATCTGAGAAAATAAAAAAAGAAAAGAGGAATTAAAGTAAAGTAAATCACTCTGTATTACATGTAGGTCATAATGTATTTTAAAAACTTTAAAAACTTATTTACAATACAGGAAATTTTCTAAACAAATGGAATAGCTTTTAAATAAATGGCTCTGACACAATGAGAGAGTTTGGAAACATCAAAATTGCGCATATCAATCAAGATTCCTTCTCTGAGTAAAGAATGAACCAATACATGTAAAAACATGTACATATACATTTAAACATACATCTTTAAATATAATTCTATTTAAAATCACCAATTTCCATATTTATAGTACATAACCGTTTCACAACCAAATCATGATATTCACAATGGGTTTTTATTCTTTGAAACCAATTACAATTACGTTCTCACATTATTAACACAAACTCCATTTGATACAAATATCTGATTGTCACCTTTACAAATTTATTTATTTAAGAATGTTGATTATTGAATACAGGAGAGGGTGCATGTACCCTGGTGATAATCAGATTCCTACATGTCCTATAATTTAGGCCGGATCATGAGAGGCCCTCCATTCTTTTCCTTATGATACCTTCTCTCGCATTATCACAGCACAATATCGCCTCACAGATCAAATAATGTCTTTCATCATCCCGACAAAGGAAATCAAACATATTCAGTGTGCTGTGGACAAAACAAATTTAAAGAGTGTACCAGATACTTAAATAAGTATTAATTGAAATCTATTGAATTGTTCACTTTAATGACTTTTCTGAGTATGTTTTTAAAACTCCAAGCACAGATATACAATATTCAGCACCATACACCATTTGATCAATGGCAAAAACTCAGCAGTAACCATGTTGATCATTTCAACAAACAAAAAATTCTTAACACTTTCAATTTCATCCCAGAAATAAATACATAAAGCAGCTTTTAATATGCAAATCAGTTACCCTTATATATACTGGTATATAGATGTTAAATTAGAATCGGTTGGTGAATTTCAATGAAAAGATCTATTAAAAGGAAAATTTTACAAGGGTTTCTTCCTTTCAGAGTGCATCAATTCATTCAAAGAGCTGATTTAACCAAGACACACAAGATTTAACCAAAAGACACAAGAGAAACTTGAAATCCAAGAGAGCTGAGCAAAATGGCAACCCAGACTGGGGTAGTGTTACCTCAGATTCGGCGCTCACATCACAAGAACCAGTTCGAAGTCGTTGAGCAAGAATATGATGCGATTCGAGTTCAGAGTCCACGTCGTAAGATAGTCACAACTTACGATGATGGAAGATCGGTTGTGACTCCAAAGTCTGGCAGGATAATGGCTTTAGAGGATAAAGTGGCCAAAGCCTTGGAGCAGCAGACACATGTCCTATCTCAACAAGAACAAGTGGCAAAGGCGTTAAGTGACCAGCAGAGGATGACTGAAGGACTTATACAGAAGGCCTTCGATAACCGCGAGGACTTCATCGAAAACCTCAGTCGGGTGCAGAATGACAGACTGGAGGAAAATACCAGACATCTACTTCAAAACCACATCAGTTACATCACGGCAATTGTGTCTCGCCTGAACAAGGATATTTCTGTAAGTTTAGTTTAAAATATGCGATTCTGGTTATGGTGATAAAATTATACAGATCAGTTCAGTACAGCACATGAAAAGATTTATATGAGAACACTACTTTATGAATTAATAATTTAAGATATAATTCAGCAATTCCAAAGAATGATAATGAAGCAAATGATGTGAAAATGCTGTACAGCACAAATAGCAATTATATTTTGATTTTTTTTTTAAATTTGTTTCGGTAAAGACTCTGGAGGATGAAATACGTAACCGAGACATGGCAGTTATAGGGACAAATTCTGCTGTTGGCAAAATTGAAGTTCATCAGGTGACCAGTTTACAGGATTTACGCAGCCGAATAGTTCGTTGCGACCAGGCCCTATCAAAACATACAGCAGATATAGGCAACTGTCGCAGTGAAATAAATGTTGCTGTAAGAGAACAACAGACAATGAAAGAAAGCCTAAAGGAACACATTCACCGGGTGGAAGCAGAGGTTAGTGGCACTGCAGAATATCTAAATTATATTCTGTCATTGCGGATATCTAATAATTATTCTATGACAAAAATAAGATTTCTATGATGCATTAAATCTCAAATTAGGAAAGACATCTTTGAATGTGGAAATGTAATAATCTATACTAGGAGATTAAGATGGAAAGGGAGGGCATAGGAGAAGGATCCAAGTATTGCAATCTACTTATCTATCAAGTTGATAAAGAATTAAACCAGTATAGTTTGTAATCCACAAATTACAAAGTAGATATGTCTTATGACTACTGAAGGTTTAGAGGTAGTTAATCTAAAATGAGAAAAGACTCTCAATATACCACTAATCTTTGAATAAGAGTTCATTTTCAAATACTAAAAACATCTTTGAAATCTATGGTAGTAACCATCATAAGAAGTTTAATGGGGGAGGGGGGAGGGCTTGGGGACTAAAAGAATACATATCTGAGATGCATTCCAGATCATAGCAGCTACCCTAGCTGCTAAGGGAGATATCTAGGTCCTAATTAATGCATTTGATGAATTGAATTAATGCTGCTATTGCTAAGCTACATTTTTCTTCAAGTTCATAGGCTATATGGCACTAGGTAGCTACTATGATTTGCATATTAAACTGAGAGGATAAAATAAATACAATGCTTTTTGTTTCCTCCTCAGACGTTGTCAATGATGGGAGAACTGGAGAGAATCCATGGAGAACAGAACTCGGAGCTGAACCACATGAAGAAGGACACAAATCGAGAGTTGGCCCTGGTGGGGGAGAGGAACAGTGCCATAATGAGTGATGTCAAAGCCACCCTGTCCGCCTACAAGCTGTCCATTGAAAATGATCGGGACAGGTTTGAGGAGAGGGTCATGTCACTATTGGACAGAGCCACGGGGAACTGGACAAGTCTTCTGGTAGGATTGCTCTGTCTGCATAATGCTTGGGTGTTCAATGCTTCTACTGTAACTTTCATCCCATTTTTATGTATGACAATACAAAAATACTGAACATTTGGTTAAAATATCCCTGTGACAAACTGGACTAGTGTGGTGCATTTTGCAATGCAAGGTGCTTTAAGTTGTACAAACATTTGTGTGGAAAGTGAGCTTTGTTTCTAGCAGAGGCATTCAAACTAATGAGGGACCTGGACCTATGATACTCTTGGTTCATTTGGTGAAGACTGAGTCTGTTTTCTATAAACTAAATTCTGTAATTTTTTATATACAGGAAAAGGTGGATAAGCGGATTGAGGACAATGTTTACAGTCTTGAGGTCCGCATGCAAAAGTTGGAGGAAGCCTTGGCCTATGACAGAAAAATTATCTCAGATCTCCAGGCAGTAAGTATGATATGGTCTGAGAGAGAGAGAGAGAGAGAGAGAGAGAGAGAGAGAGAGAGAGAGAGAGAGAGAGAGAGAGAGAGAGAGAGAGAGGAGAGAGAGAGAGAGAGAGAGAGAGAGAGAGAGAGAGATGAAATGCATAGCCATTATACAGATTAACACCATCAAAAGACTGTCTTAGAATGAGAAAGAGAAAGAGAGAAGGAGAGAGAGACAGAAAAAAGGAGAGAGAGAGAGAGATGTAGTAAATATTGAGATTTCAATGCTGTAAGAGTTGTTCCCCTTAAAACAGCAGCTATATAACGTCCAAGTACCACCATATGTACTGGTATATAAATGAGAGAAATGGAGGGGAGAATGATTCGTTAACATAAAAATATTGTGCTTGAACAGCTTAAGTACAAGTTCCTTATTCTCAGTTCTTAAAAAAATCATGTAGAATATTCAATAACAGTATCAAATGGGGTTTCTATATATCTATCTTTGATTTTTGTGATTTTCTTTACAGTATATTTATTTTACTTATGTCTAAGTTACATAGGCCATTAATGATAGTCTTCCATTCAAAATGGTTCTAAGCTGCCTATGCAGCATTTTTTCATATTACTCAACTGTTTCTTTTCTTTTTTTCTTTCCTTTTTGTTTCATGTGTGCTATTAAAATATGCAACAACTGTAAGAAATTACCAGTTCTTAATATTAGAAATAGAATTCCTTCATTTGCAAAGTTTGCAGATAAAAATTATTATACTGGACAGGTGTTTGTTGAGTTGCTAGTATTTGAGAGCACAAAGAAATCAGAAAAAAGTTCCTTTGTTTTTGTAAATCTTGCATTTCTATGAAAATAATCATTCTGGTGTATGGTATGCTTATACAGAAGTAGATGAAAACACCATTTTGTAACTTTTACAGAATACCCAACTTTTAATATATTAATAGCTCTTTTTTATTCTATTCACTTTCCAAACTTTTTGTCAGACTAATGGTCCTCTCAACAAAACACAATTTGTCTTTCAGTGACCATTCGGTCAAACCTTATAGTTTGTTTATGAACATTGATCTGACAGTTACTGGTTCAAATCTGATTAGGGTTATGTTAAACTCTTACAGTTTTTATAAAAGAAAATTAAATTTCATGCAATATGACAGTTATTAAAGGTTCAGTTAGTATTAATTCCTCAATTATTTATTATTGTATGAAATAATTTAATTTTTTCTCTGTTTATCAGTTATGATTTACTGATACTGACACATTCAAATGAAACTTAGATATAAGATTTTTCTACTTTTGAATTTATCATTGCAGAAGGTAGAAACTCGAATCCTACAACGACTTGAAACCCATACCCGACACCATCAGGAAGAACTGGCAAAAGCAAAGCGTGAATTTCGAGAAGGCTTTACATCTGTTCATGACAGTATATCAAATGCAAAGAAAGTGCTAGAGGGAAAATCTAAGCTACTGGAAGATAAACTTAAGAAAGATATCAATCAAGTCAGAAAACTGGTCGTGCTGGCTTGATATTATGTCATTTGGGGATTTCATACTTGCCGTCTTTATATAGTGTAAATAAATTCAATTCTGGTAGTGATAAACTTTCCTATTTATTTATTTACTCAAAAAGCACCATACTGTTAGTACATTCTTCAAGTTTGTTCATTCTGATTTATATATATAATATATATATTATCTGTTGAATTTAAAATAAAATTCATATCTATTTAATGTTTGAGTTTTATTCTTCAAGTTAACTAATTTTTACAATAAACAACGAAAGGCCATTGTGCTCTTGTATGATAATCGACCTAAGCGCAAGTAGATAGTTTTTAGTGTAAATAAAAAATGTTATTCAATGAATTATGAAATTTTAGAATGGCATATGAAAGTAGGTCAATTATCATCAGATAAACCTGGTAAAATATAGTTATCAGTTTTCCTGTATTTTTCAATTTTTGAAAATGTCCACTCTTTATGATACCTGATATGTGTGTAATTCAAAGAAGTTTGAATACGATCCGATGTTAACATGGTTAAAAAGGCCTATTCTTGGTGATTTCTCTTGGCAACGCACCAACAAAATAATTTCTATCCGTTGATATCTTGATATAAAGGGACATTTAAGTTCATGTGCCCAAAAATTATGTTTGTCTCTATAACACTTTTTAAATTATAACACCATATTAACTTTTTACCTGCAAAGTATTGATAATCAATTTTTTCCACTTGTTGAATGTCTACGTCGTCGCCATTTGTAAACAATGTGCTCGTTGTGCCCTCTAGCGGTAGGAGACAAATCGAGGTCAACTGGGGTCAAATTATACCAACATTGCCGCGCAATCAACAGTCGCGCCTCGTTCAACTTACTAACAGGTGCCCGAAAAGCCTTTCGGATTTTAAAGGAAGAAAATTAATTCTCATTTATGTGTGGCAATGGATTTACATGTATTTACAGTCATCGGTTAAGTTGTTTCTTTTTAAAGTTTATAAATTTGTTCAAAACTATAGAATATATAGATGATAATTCTATAGGAAGTATTTTCAGCTGTTGACATGTGTTGCGATGAAAGAGTGAAGTGTCACAAAGTGAATAATTGTGTAATTGTTGATTAACATAATAACACATCGCTGGATATTAACAGTTGCTTCACACAGTCATGGATTCGAACAACGGAACCGCTGGAAAACGGACCTCCCGTGGTATATTTAACTTTTTTTTTTTTACATTGACCTGTTGACTTCATTAATTTAAATCCCAATGATAAAGTATAAAGTATTCCCCGTTCTGTTTTAGCTTGACATGTTTTCTAATTAGTCTGACATATTATATGTAGGTTAATCGACCTATAGAAATATCCAATGAATTACATCCTTATTGTACATGTTATACAGCTAAGATCCTTATTAATAATACAGATTATAAACTTGAAAGCCATTTACATATGTCACAATGTGTGTTGTACTGTTAGATTACTAACACGAACTTGAGACTTGCTGCAACAATGAGTGATGAAAAGTGTGTTACTGCGAGTCCATGATAAAATCTTGTATTGATGTAATTCAATATCTGCCCAAGTTTTGTTCGAAATTTATGTCGCCATCTATAAAATTTAATCAAAAAATATATTAAACCAGTACATGCATATATATTGGACCAAAAAACTGCTCCTCTATAAATAGAGGAGAGATAAATATGTACACAATGTCTGTTGTACCTTGGACAGCATGAAAAAATTGATTTTGAATCGACTTTTAAAGCAAAGCTTTAATTTCAACCCTGCATGATCCATGATCACTGGAGTGTAAAATGAAAATACACAGGTTGAAATTTTAGAATGATACAGGGGCACCAAGGCCTAATACAATGGAGGACCAACTTAGTCATCAGAATGCACTTCATTAATATGATTAATATGCAATGTTACAAAAAGGTGGTGTTCAGTTTCATATGATTTCATAATCTGAAGTGGTTAGACCTGGGTTAAACTTTTAGCTACAATTTTACCAAGTTTGTACTATGTATCTTATGCGTAAATCTAGTCCCGAACCAAAGTGCATCACAATGTGTCTGAAGAAATTAAGTGGCCACATCCGTCAAGGGTTTTCCTTTTCTCGCCAACACAGTCTCTTTAGAGAGATTACACAATATGAACACCCTACAGGCCTCGCATGATGGTTGATCCGTATTCAAATCCCGCCATACTTCAAAGTTACACCCAAGGGGTGGGGTTGGTGGGTGGGGATGTTTGATACTCTGAATGACCCAAGGCAGTGTAGACATTTGCATTTACAGATGAAATTTTGCTCACTATCTCACACACTTCATTAGAATCTTGATTTGGTTCAATCTGAACCAATTCCTGTCATTTAATGTTCCTGGGGCTGAGGCCATGTCTATCGTCTTGCAAAGTAAGTTTTTACTATCAGTAAATATTAATAAGGCATCACTTACCTTTTAAAGTTAATGATATTTTGCATCCTCACTATGCCAGGGGTTCTGAGTCTACTTCTGAGGCAGTGTAACACAAGTGGACTCAGTTCCCCTGACATTGTGAGGATGTGATATTTGTAGCTTCTAATGATTGATAAATAATAATGAGTCTAAAGTAACTTTTTTTTCTGAATTGTATACAGTATATAATAATTTGTTGTGTGGTAAAGTTTTGGGAGAATATATGGAAGCTAGGATATTTAAATTGGTTTTAATTACAAATGTACTAGCTAGCATCTCTGTTAACAGCTTGACTTATAATAAAGTCTTGTTTATGACGAGAACACACTATAAATAGTGCTTCCAGTTTAATGACTTGAGATGGTGGTTGTATATATTTGTAAAGTTTCCCCATTGTTCTCACAAAAAACAGGAAGTGATTGAAGTGACCAGATTGGGAGAGTCCAATAGATGAATAGGACAGGAAACTCCTTCTTAGGTTCTGCCTTCCCGCAGGATGACAGCATAGCTTTATCCAACACATTGTGCAAATAATAATGATTTTTTCCATAAAAAAAATGGTGACATATTGTCCCAGTTGAAGTCCTGTTAGATTTTTTTAGCATGATTTGCGTGTCAAGATCACAAATGATTGTATTCCGTTTCCTTGGTGATTACTTTGTTGAAATCAATGAAATTTTATGCTGGGTACCTTTCATACACTTATTATCACTATAGGGTATCCTTTACAAGGTCAAGTGAGTGATTTTAAGTGCACATTGCAACATTGAAAAGACCTTCAATTGAAATTTCAAAATACATAAAGTTTAAAAGACTGCTCAGGCTAATTCTGAAATATATATATTTATAATGTCTTATTATGACTAAGATAGAAATGTACATTTAAGTGAAACTGGGTACAAAAGTACTTCAAAATATGTGTAGTATTTTGTCAAATGAAAATGATGAGATTTTATGCACAGTTATACAAAATAATATAAGAAACTCTGAATGTCAATTCTGAATAGATCCTTTCACAAATTACATGAATATACTCATAACTGGTACCTTGGTTTTTGACCTTGACTTTCAACAAGATTTCATGTGGCCTTGACCTTTTTTAGCAGGTGATGGGAGAGCCCACATGACAGCAGATGAAATGGATGAACAGAGGAAACAGAATGTTGCCTACGAGTACCTCTGTCACTTAGAGGAGGCCAAAGTGTTTGTATTCTAATTGTTGTAATTAATTAATATCAGTAATTGTGTATATGTTATGCACAACAAATTAACCATCAGATCTATATCTTTAATTTTCAGCTGTAAACTACTATTAAGTAAAGAAAAAATTCAGATATTTTAAAATAAATAGGTGAAAAACATACAATATATCAGCTGTTCTAAAAAAAAAAGGTACCTGAAACACTTTCTAAAATCACGGTTTATATGGGCCAAATTTGACTCATATCATACATAGTTCTTTAAATATTTTCTTATAGCCATATATAGATCTGTCCTTCATAAGGAGACTGATATATACAGACATAGGCTAAAAATTGCCAGCCATCACAAGTGCAGTTTTAAGTGATATCATATATAATTCTGGTAAAATGCGAGGAGGTTTTTTTTTTCATGCATATCATTTATTTGAGGTGCAAAAACTAAAACCAAAGATGGAAGAAGATTATATGTACAAAATATACATACATCAATCCGTCCATGCTTTCATAGTGTATTTTATGTACATAGTTTAAATTCAAAACAAGTCGAGTTTTTATATCAAGGAAGTATAGTCACTATGACTAAATCCTTGTTTATAAGTGTCATTGCACATTAATCTACTCCAGTCCGCCATTTCTAATCAAAAGTTTTCTGCAAATCTTTGGTGGGGAATTTGTCAAAATTGGAGAAGGGGACAACTTTGACCAAGTTAATTTATTGTGAGAGTGTCAAAAGAGTGAAATGAAGGAAGTTTTATTTTGAGGTTTTCTTTAGGGCTGGTTTCTGAGCTGGCTTCCAATCACTCCATTTGAAAAAAAATAGCCTGATTAGATATTATTCTTTGTGGGTTTTTTAAAATTTAGTGATAATAAACTTCTGTGACTGAAGTTAATTGACGACAGTTCAGGGAGAATAAGTTACTGTCCAATGTACTGAAATCAAGAATACAAAAACAAAATTTGAGTGATGTACTTTGAGTAAGACTGATAAGAAAGATATATTGGTAGGACACATTTTTTACTGTTTGTCATGCAATGCCGTCTATTACTGCCTATACATGTCAGTATATATATGTTAAAACCAGCGGAAAGAAAAGTAGAAGAGGTGAAATTTATAGGTAGAATTGACCGTAATTAGAAATGTGATGTATCGATGAGAACAAGCAAGAGCCTCTGGCTAACATAGCTGGGAAGCCAAGAATGCATAACACTAATCCATAGGATCAGCACTGATTAATAATTAATCGTATACCTGTAGTCAACCAATCACAGCCTGTAGAATTACATTAAATGTGGCCTAAATACAGGTGTGTTGTATTTTGTATCGTAACTCCATGCAAAATTACACCTTTTGAAGTCCGATGTTTTAAGATTTATGATATATGCTGTAGATGTTTTGGTGTACTGTATCAGGTTTATTGACAATAAGGAAAATATCGTGTTTGTACACATTCCTACTTGGATCATTTTTTAATGTGACATAACTATAAGGGGTCCTGAGAAAAACTGGTTAATTTTAATTGAGCCAGAATGAATGATTTTTTGTTGTGATCAAAAATAGAATTGAACTTAGTGCCACTCAGAGTAATTGTTTAAAATGAAACTTCAGTTACACACTACAGTACATATGACTATATATACAAAGTACAATTAACACAGAGGTTGAGTGACCTTCTATTGAGGAGGTATGGGACACCTCCATTTTGTGCGTTTCTCTTTCAAATTTAAGAAGGAAATATTAACTATAATAAACTTTAAATATAGTTCGCATCAGCTTTTGATCTGTAAGTCATGAGATCAAAATAGATAGTGAGTTTTAACAATTTTAAAATGCATTCGAAGATAAAAAATTGTAAATTTTATGTCTTTATTCAATTTATTTTACGTCTGAAGGTGCTTTTTTTTTTTAATATGATGTATGTGTACTTTCAATTCCACATTGAAATATCAAAGTGTCCTATATAAATTAACACTTGAATGAATGATTTCTTATCCATCTGCAATTCAGGTACCTAACTGTAGCTGGATTAAAACATTCTCTTTTTCCATCTGTCCATGGCATGTTTTGTTCATCTCTCTATTTGTCTGAATGTCGGCATTGAAAATCTTTTAATTTTTTAGGAATATCAAAAGTTCAGCTTGCTACACAGAGATTTTTAAACAGAGTCAGTGTCCTTGAAAAAAAAATTCAGATGAATTGTTGTCGAAATTACTAAATTGGGCGTATATAAATGGGTGTAGACATCAAAGAATTAACTAACTGATGCCTCATTGTAAGGGAGAGATGTTAAATATTTTTATGGAAGTAGATTAACTAAGATGGTTATTATTGACAAAATGGCGTATGGTTTGTGAAGAGACGCTCAATCAACTTAACAGATACTGCACATCCCTAGGGTTCTTTGTTTTTTAAATTGGATCAAAGATTTAGATTTAAGAAACATTTTATCAACTTCATTTGTGTTAAATGTCTGAATTCAGTCAAGCAGAAAAGTAAAACCACAAGGAAATTGTCCCTCAAGCTCTCTCTTCAGTTTGTCAGCACAGGATTTTATTATGAGGTGATCTGAATGTCATAATATTGACATAAAAGGGATAAATTTGCCTGGCTGAATAAAATTCAATAAGCTTTAAGAGAAAAGACATCTTGACTTTTTAATTTTTGAACAAAACATTTTGAAAATTTACTTTACAGAGTGTGTCACCTATTTTGAATCTGACTAAATGACAGTCTCTTGGGATGTCCAAATAGATATAAATTTATTGCATGCGCATTTAAGCATAAATTGCACAATGAATATCAGACAATTGCCATTTTAGCTCATTTCCATGTTTATTGTTAGACCCTAGAGTTTGTTGAACGTGGAACACAAGCAGTATGTTAATAAAAGGAATTACTTAAGTTTTATATATGCATACGGACGATAAGCCATGTTCAATCCTTTGTTTGGGTCAATTCCAGATGTATGCTTTAGATATAGAGCATTCTAATCTTTTGATTACCAAAAGAGTATGTGCACATTTCGATTGAAGTCGATTATTTTTTTGTGTGCACAAGATATCAGTCTTTTGTGTTCAAGGACTTGCCGTGCAGCGGTAGTTGGTCTGATTCAGATAGAGGACAGAAACTTGTTCTTTGTGCTGCAGATTAGGGACAGGAAGCTAGATTTGCTGACAGGAAGTTGATATATCCTGCAAGTAGATATGATACATGTACATGTGGAGGACTTTATAATTCATGTCAACACCCTGCAGATGTAAACACAGGATTATAAGTAGCCTTTGCCAAGTTTAATTCATCACAAGATCTCCTTCCCTATCAATTGCCTTTCTTAGCCATTTGGCTTCAGGCAGTTTAAGTCACCCCCTTTAATACTTTCAAGAATGAAAAATATTTAGGGGCACAGAGACAGAGAGAAGTTACATGTCAAATTTGTACATTGTATCATAAACAATATGGATGCTGCAGTCTTTTCTTAGGCTCCTGACTCTATGCAACTCTGAGTGTTTCTTTCTTAAGGCCTTTGATTCTTTTATATTAGGTATTTTCTGAAAATGCAATTAATGCTGGAATCTTCAGATGCTCACTGCTTGATTTTTTTTCCTTGAAACAGTTTTTGAATTCAATGAATGCCCAGAAAGTTTAGGGATCTTGGGAGTAGCAGACTGGAGTAGCCATTAGATTGGTTTTCATTGGTGACTGTGTCTTGAAGGGTTTGTTTAGAGAGGAAATAGTGTTAGGGCAGGGCTCTCAGATGTGGTGAGAGGTGGGAGTATGTAAAACAAACTTCAAGTCTGTGTAGTTAACAAGATGTAATGTTTCTGGCGACCCTAGAGGTCGACAGGTAGAATTCATTTTGTGTTAATTACAGGTGTACCAACATCTGTTGCCCCTGCTCTATACATGTCTTAAATGGTGTCTCTTCATTTAATGAAAAAGCAGGCAAGAGGGGTGACCCTAAACACAATAGAAGGCTGGAATTCCAATCTCGGACATATTTGTACAGCTAACATTCAATCGGTAGATTCAATCCTATCTCTAGAACCAGTGTTTTCTCGTGATAGGTGGAAATGCAGCGTAGCATTAAACGAGCCTTATGGGCTGGCTGGAGTTCGTCAGCAGTCAGTCAGCTTTTGTACCATTGATTTAGACTAACCGTATCTAGACACCGTATATTGCTTGGGGGAGTAATTGACAATTTATGTTGCTTTTATTGATGAAAATGCGTATTGGTCCATAATTGTTGGTTTTATTCATGCGAGGTGTTTATAAGAGATTTTACCACGAGTACTATGTACCATATATAAGTATACAACTATTTTGATGTCAGAACTTGTTTTTTTTTAAGTTTGAAATTTATGAATGGTTTTGTGCATTGACACTGTACAAAGATCTCTATGGTCTGATTTTAGATCTAGTTATTGTCTGACATGGGTCACATTAAGTACATGTACAAGAAACAAGTATGTACATTATTAGTATTTCGTGTCCTATTCAGTGTTTTACAAGTGAACCTTGATCCCCACTTTATAGAGTGTTCATCTTCAGTGATCCAATCACAAGGTGTTTCATGCAATTCTGCAACATCCCTATAGGTTTGATGGAATTGCCTAAAGTACCAAAGAATTCTTCAATGGTATCCTATATATATGATAGGTCTGGAAAATTTTGGCATCATGGATCAGTTATCTTTTTACCAATAATATACATTCGGTTATTTGTAATTAAACATACCATAACGAGGCATATAATATACATATACTCCATAATCCTGCAAAGACTTTTGAAATGTTTTATACCTTTGAAGATGTTTATCATTAGGGTGGAATTGCAGACTCTAATCTGAGGAAAGAGCATGATTTCAACTACAATTAAATGAATTATTCACTTCTTTAAACAGGTTTCCTTAAAAGAAAGTTATGATTCTTAATACTGTGATTAGAGGTCCTTAGCATGTTTGATGGATGGCTTTTGCTTGTAATGATAAACACTTTATTTATTAGTTCTCATACACATCAGATAGTCCAACAACATTAACATTAAAATTTACATCGCAAAAAGAGGTGAAATAAACAAACATACATTCCATAAACACAAGTACGCACTTGAAAATTTGAGAACGAAATTAATTAGACCCAACACCGAGTGTAGTTGTGTTGTAATAATTGTTGACGATTAGGTCTACCAACTAGTGGGGTGACCCAAAGGAGAATAAATTGTAGCATGTACAACAAGGGGTCCTAATGCAGAACAAGTTTGGTAACATTGTTCGATGCTTGTACAAGCATTTTTTGCTGAAATCTGTTTCATGTGACTCGCAGATTAATAGTCTACAGACCTATATATAGCTGTGATGGGATTGGTTTAAAACTAGAGCTTATATTAAGTGGTGTAAACTTTCCAGAGTCCACCGGGATGTTGATATGTTTTAAGTTGCATGATTTTAAACCAATCCCCGATTTTAGACATTTGAGATTTGCTGTAAGTAGAGATACTTAGAACTGCAAGTGTCTCTATCTACTGGTATATATGTATAGTTAATAATTCCCACAAATGGTTGATGGTATGAGTCTAACCATAGGTCTTACATCTAGTTTTTAATCCTTTCCTTGGTGATGCATTACGACAGGTTTGAAGGGTTCCTTGTGACATGTAAACATGTTTGTTCCGTGTGATTGGCCAACAGAACATAGCATACCACAACCCTAATTTTTATTTCAAGTTGATCGGTCGACAAGGAATATGAATTCTCATACTGTAACATCCCTATTAAGCGACACCGCCCCTATGAGGCATCGCACTTGCACCATTTCTCACACGTATCAAAAAGATCACCCAACTACTTTCATATAATGTATAAATGGGGAGCTAAGTAGATCTATATGTTGTATTGTTACTGGTCTATAAGTCTTTCGGTAGTCGGGGGGTGAAGGCCAGAGGGGAAATTATGATAATGATGGTTGTTTTCTGCCATGTTTTTTGCGACCTTGGCTATATACAGCCGACATTTATAGCAAATTAACTCACAGAATTTGAGACTATATGATATAAATAATCTATGAGATATTGAAAGCTTCCACTGTGTTTCCCATTCTAACATTGATTTGTAGTATTAATAATACATTTATGGGAATATCTTCAAAGAAAATCTAAGACACATATTAGTTTGATTATGACCAAGGTGAAAGATATGTGATACTAGTATTAATATATTGTCTTGCAAGATTTAAACCATTGTGTTTTTTTGCAGATGGATTCAGGCGTGCATTAATGAGGAATTGCCCCCCACAACTGAGTTGGAGGAGGGGCTCAGAAATGGGGTCTATTTGGCCCAGCTGGGCCACTTTTTGGCCCCTCAGGTCGTACCCCTTAAGAAAATTTATGACAAAGATCAGTCTCGATATCAGGTGAGACAAATTAAAATACAATTAATAGAATTCCCCCATTACATTCTCTGGAATGAAATATATATATATGTCAATATCTTATCATTTTGAAAAAAAAAGTGATTTAGAAAATTAATGTTGTTTAAACATAAATTATAAATACATTTGATTTTTCAATAGTAGTGCTGTGAAATTGCTTAGTGGATTTTACTTCTGAATAGTGTTAAAGATTTTTATTGTTGATTTAAGAAATGAATTTACAATTGTATCTTTACAGTCCAGAGGGTTACATTTTCGACACACCGATAATATCAACCATTGGTTTGTTGCCATGGAGAAAGTGGGCTTACCACAGGTAAAGTTCTCCATCTTCCCTCTTTCTCTGAACCTCACCAATAAAAAATTTCACTTCAGTTAAAGTTGTTTAATATTTTGTTTTTTAAATCTGTTTGATGTAGCTTTACAAGGAAATATTGTTCTCTTAACTGAAATAATATGGCAGCACATTACCTGGATATCTAAGTGCAAAGTATGCATGATCAACTGTAAAAAGTAATGGGATCAGTTAAAGAAGCTTTCATTATTGTTCCTTGTTATTTTTAGTTATACAAGAGAAATGCAGAAAAAAGCAATTCTCCTTCTAATCAAGAATATCTCAAGGATTGAAAATTCATGACAAATTTTATGATCCAGAATGTAGGAATTCACAACATTATTGACATTCTGCATTTTATTGAGTTGAACTTCATTAATTCAAGTTTCACCTTACAGAGCATCAATGTGCGTAGTTAGATGTGGTTTTAATTAATGATTTAATATATTCGGAAGCACGAGACAATACAATGTACACAGTTAGATATGTAGATAGAAGCATGCAAGACAAGTGCAGAGGTTAATGAATTATTCACACACTGTGTCTCTATGTACAGTAGGAGTCTCTACTGACAAATACAAAGTTCCATTGATCGCATTTGGCAGATCTATCTGGCGTTTTTCTGTTGAACTGTTTTTCTGTCCACCTTTTTTTTTGCTCACCTAGCTTTCTTTGGGGTGGCATAACTAAGTTTCCATAGCTTAGCAATCAAACACAAAAAACCAGAAGTTTGGTCTGATTTGGTTTACAAGATTAGGTTGAAATTGGTTCCCGCCATCCTAGAAATGGCTGAGGTTATGCCGGGCGAGGGAAGTTTGTAAATGTAAACAACTGTTTTTAGGAGACACAGTTACAAAGATTCGCTGTGGAGTATTTGCTATGTCACAGTTTAGATTATGTTTTAAAGTATTTTAAATATTAAATTGATCAGTGTTGTATATTGAACTGCAGGTCCCCTTTAAAACATTGTCTATGTCTGCTTATGTAAAACATTTTGTTTGAAATTTTTCGTTGTACCAATCCACCCCTTTTACCCCATATGAAGTATACTAAAGAATTATCATTTTATTGAGAGTGGAGTCAAAACTTTTTTAAGGGAACTCTTTTTTTATGAATACAATTAAATCCCCACTGGCACAAAATTTGTTATAAACTATTGCAAAATTCATTCAAGAAAATTTTATATTAAAGTGTTTTGTTCCTGATTATCTATCATTTTTAATCATCATATTATATTAAGCCTCTATGATTGTATAGTTCTTGTATGTCAAAATGTGTGTATTGCTTGAAATTTAATTTTCGATATAGTTTGTTTCAATAGGACTAGAAGTATTTTTATGATCCAGAATAAAGGGACGGGTATTTAGAGTGTGATAATGTGCTGAAGTGGTCCATTAGGTCCAACTTGCTAAAACACTGGGTTGTGTGATTAAAACGATGAATTATTCATCACAGCCTCAAGACAAGGCGAAATACTAACCCTACAGATAATCTGTGTTGTATTGACTATAACTCTGTGTGCATTGATCCCTCTATTAGCTTTTGTGTTTGTTTTTTTTTAAATAGATATTTTACCCTGAAACGACAGATGTTTACGACAGGAAAAATATGCCCCGAGTTATCTACTGTCTGCATGCTCTCAGGTAACCAATCAAACGAAGCGACCTCTTGTCCAATCAATGGAGACAATTATAATCACTTTGATAGATTTATTTGAAATATATATCTAAGGGTTAAAATTCAGCAGAGTAAAGGTTATTTGATATACATGTACTTCATTTTTTTAAAGATTTTTTTTTCATAGTAAATTGATCTGGGTGCATATTTATACCCCCGCTCCGAAGGAGAGGGGGTATACTGTTTTACCCTTGTGTGTCTGTCCGTCCGTCTGTCCGTCTGTCTGTCCGTCCGTAACAAAAATTTCTGTCGCATTTATCTCAGCAACTATTTGTCGCAGATGCTTGAAATTTTTACACAGTGTTTGTTAAGGCATGCCATATCGTGGGATATATTTTTGTACCAATCGGACTTCAACTTCCTGTTAAATGACAACTTTGCTTATTTTTTAACCAAAATTTTCAAACAAATTTTCGTCAAAGATTTCTCAGCAACTATTTATCGCAGATGCTTGAAATTTTTACACAATATTTGTATAGGCATGCCATATCGTGGGATTTATTTTTGTACGAATCGGACGTCAACTTCCTGTTAAATTACAACTTTATTTATTTTTAGCAAAAATTTTCAAACAAATTTCTGTCAAAGATTTCTCAGCAATTTTTTATCACAGATGCTTGAAATTTTAACACACTATTTGTTTTGGCATGCCATATTGTGGGATATATTTTTGTATCAATCGGACGTCAACTTCCTGTTAAATGACGACTTTGCTTATTTTTTAACCAAAATTTTCAAACAAATTTTCGTCAAAGATTTCTCAGCAACTGTTTATCGAAGATGCTTGAAATTTTCACACAGTTTTTGTTTTGGCATGCCATATTGTGGGATATATTTTTGTATCAATCGGATATTAACTTCCTGTTAAATAATGACTTTGTTTATTTTTAGCCAAAATTTTCAAATAAATTTTCGTCAAAGATTTCTCAGCAGCTATTTATCGCAGATGCTTGAAATTTTTACACAGTGTTTGTTAAGGCATGCCATATTGTGGGATATATTTTTGTACCAATCGGACGTCAACTTCCTGTTAAATGACGACTTTGCTTATTTTTTAACCAAAATTTCAAACAAATTTTCCTCAAAGATTTCTCAGCAGCTATTTCTCGCAGATGCTTGAAATTTTAACACGCTATTTGTTTAGGCATGCCATATTGTGGGATATATTTCTATACCAATCGGATGCCAGCTTTCTGTTAAATGTCGACTTTGCTTATTTTGCATATTCACATCAGAGCGGGGGTATCACTAGTGAGCATTGGCTCACAGATATCTTGTTTACATTGCTGAAAATAATCACAAAGATAATTTAATTCATATAAAGTTTATTTAATTTCTGGAGAAAAAATTCATTTTAAAATTTTATATCAAAAAAAACTTTTGAAAGTAGGATAGGGTTTGATGTATTGCATGTGTAAGAAAACTACTAACTGGCCATACTGGTGTATGTGCAATGATGAATTTGGATGTTTATAAGTCTGGTACAGCTAGATATTCATCTAAATTTTATTTAATGTTAATCCAGAATTTGTTTTATTTTTCCAGTCTGTACTGTTTTAAACTGGGCATTGCTCCTCAGATTGAAGACTTGTATGGCAAAGTTCAGTTCACAGGTAATGTTCACATCGTACATCATTATAAATCACCATCTGATCATCATAAATGCTTGGTCGCAAAGGATCACTAGGGTTTTAACTTTCTTGTTTCATATTCTCCAGTTTACAAAATCTGTCATCTTCAGTCAACTATTTGATCAAAAACATAATAAACACTTATAAGTTAAAACTCTCTTGTTCACATTGTTTGAAAAAAAGCAAATTAATAAATGATTTAAAAGGGAAGTTTTGCTAATATTGTAAATTTCTTTGTTAGAGGAAGAAATCAGTGCCATGAAACAGGAACTAGAGAAATATGGAATTCAGATGCCAGCCTTCAGTAAAATTGGAGGAATTCTTGCAAATGAGGTATCAAGATATGATGGGTACTGTTTGTACCTGGAACAGTTAATGAAAATACCAAACATTATTTGAGAAGTTCCACTTATTACATGAATCTGAAGCTCCACTTGCTCTAGCAGTTAGAGAATGATGAAAATAGAAGGAAACCTTCAAATCAATTAAGCCCTGATATTATATAAACATGCCTAGTTATATATTTAAGTTCCACAATTCCATAGTTCTTGCTCTAGTGTGAAATCACACGCATTTCCTTTGACAATAATTTAAATGGCATCTACTGGGTACATGTAATTTTCAAACAAACAAAATGTTAGGGCTTTGGCTCTTGTCCTTTTTGTCCTCAAAATAAATGTCTTCAGATTTGTTGTAGATTATGTATGTATGCATAAACAATCCAAAATCTTTTAAAATTCCTTTGGCATTTAAGATATACATGGATGTTTATGATGGTCTTAAGTGAATTTTTGTGTATTATTTAATTGAATTTTATATTTTTATTTTTCAGATGACTGTTGATGATGCAGCATGTAAGTTATGTATTGTAGTCTTTACTTCAGATCAGTAATATTGATTTTATTTTATGGCCCATTTTTATAAATGTACTTTAAATCAGTTTCTATTTTTGAGTGTAAGGAAGTAAAGATTTAAGTGGTAAACTTTTTCACAACAGATGCATTGTGAGTGTATATCACAATTTGAAGTAAATGAAAGTTGTGAATAACTTAATTGTCATGCGCAGGTAGAGATGACACTTAGCCGACACTTCTCATCTTAGTCATTTAAATGTTTGCCAGAGATAAGATATTTTCTGTAAACACTTGCTTCTAGTTTAAAGTGATAGAATAGGAGCTCTTGGCGTTAAGATAGTGGAGGGGGTTTACTAAGTAATTTGCATTGTTTCCTTCTTGAAGTGTGGGGGATCATTACTATAGGTACACAAAGAAAAGCCAACAAGATTGTCTTTTCCAAAATCGGTAAACACTGCTCTAGACTCTCGTGTTTTAATGCAGGGAAAGTGATCTATATATCATTAGAATCATAAATCTGCGGCATGTTTATAAACATGATAGATCTAGTTGTAAAACGCACATTCTATGTGTGTCATTGTGTTGTGATGAAGACTGGTTTTGGAATTTTCTGCTTTCATTATTAAATTTGTCTCAAACAGGAACTATTATATTAGGATGTTGATCTAGTTAAGTACACATCACTATTATAGAAATCCTTTATGACATCAAATATTTTGCCTCATATTAAACTACCAAGTGTACTTTTGATTGATGGTCTGTTTACCTGATAAACTCCAAGTTACCAAATACAAGTGTAAAAATGTATAATGTTACATACGAATATACACCAGATTTCCAAACACAGCATGGTATATTGAAGTATTGATGTTTCTCTTGTAATTTTTTAAAAAGATGACAAAATTGAATTGTGTTCAAAGAAACACTATAGCAACCCAAAACTGTAATATTTCAACATTTATACAGCCTGAAATTAAACTTAAATAAAAACTCTGATCTTATGAGAAATTGTGCAGAGTTTTAATTACATCAAATACCCAAGATATTTGCAGTGCCTTTAATTTTAAGATTACCTTTATTATTTGCCATTTCCCCATTCTCACTCTTATATATCTCATATTTCCAATATTTTCAAAGATCTTTCAAATAAAGACACATAGCAGTCCCTTGGAATCAAATGAATTATTATTACTTCAGATATAAAAAGAATTCAGTTAGATTCTTTACCTATAGAGCATTTTTAAAACCTAATTGAACAGTAATTCACAGAGAAATATTTTTATTGTACTTACAGTACATGCAGCTATTATTGCTATCAATGAAGCCATTGACAAAGAGGATCCCGAAGAAACCATGAAGGCTCTTCGGAACCCCTCTGCTATGTTGGTGAATATGGCTGAGGACCTTCCTGACAATTACCAGACTACTCTGTATGAGGCAAAAATGACCAAATCTGAAATCTCTAGAAACAAGGTACTCCCAACTTACTTTAATATAGTGTTGACAAGAAAACTGTTTACAGGGTTATTTTCATCCTGCGTTATTTGCGCACGTCTTCACTTGCAAACGGTTTCAATTCCTCTTGAATTTGCCTAAATTAATTTTTGTATAAAGAGAATTATTTATAAGACATTTATATTCGCCTATTCATAAATTCACCCGATCACATGGAGGGCGAAAGAGGTGAAAATTGAACAAGGGCGAATATTTTCCTGTATACAGTATGTTTTAGTGTCTGCCAGTTTTACTTATGCTCTTGATGATAACAAATCTGACATCTTTTTAGAGATCTATATTCAGCAATGATAAATTTAGTCTATTTCTACCATTACTTGTGTATTATATCCTGTGTTGGCTAGATGTAATGATGGCTATAATGTAGAAACTGTTTATAAATATGGTTTTTTTGCAGAGTATGGATCCTGAGAATGCTGAGCACGATGTGTATGATGAGTTACTAACTCAAGCAGAAATCCAGGGCAATATAAACAAAGTCAATAGTAAGTCATAACCACACTTAGGGCAATAATATAAGCTAAGTCAGCTTCACAGATCGTTAACAAAAAGTTTTTACACATGTAATGTAAATCATAATAACAGTAAAATTTTGAGCAATATGCATATAAAGCTAGGTCAATGTTGATTTACTTCCAAAATGGAAAGTGCAATATTAAACAAAGTCAGTTAAATGACATAGCCTCTTTACCATCAAGAAAAAAAGTAATAATGGCTGTTACATAATTTTCAAAGAAATTCAAAAGTATGACAGCAAGTACTTATGAACAAGAGGAAAGGACACAAGATTTTCTCATAGAGATATTTATGTACATTTCTATCACATTTTTTAGCAACTGTCAGTTTGGACAGACTAATGGATGCCTTAGTGAAGGGTGATAGGGCCCTCATTCTACAGACCCTCAACTCTCCTAGCCTGGCCATTAGAGGGGTACAGAACGAAAATGTAGATCATTACGTCCAGCGACTCGATGAGTTAAAGGACATTAAGCAGGTAGAACATTGAAAACTAAAGTCGCTTTTTGTGTAGTTTTATTACTTATTGTACATGATCTTCTCTTTGGTGTTCAATTGACATTAATTGATTTTATCTATTGATTTTACTAAATTTTTAATTTTTTTTGGGGGGGGGGGGGGGGGGGGGGGGGGGTAGGCATATTTTATAAAATTAAAGATTTATAGTAATTGGACAATTTCAACATTTCTCGCCTACTTCTGTGTTTGTAAATCTAGAATAACAATAGCAATGAAGTGGTGACCTTAGAAAAAGAGGAAATCCAGCAAGCTGTGAACAAGGCGAACCTAGACGCTGACAAAGAGTACCAGAGTAAGATAGCCTCACTGAGCTTGTTTATTTTGATACTTGAGGACAATTTGACTCTTTTGAAATGGAAAATTTAGCAAAAGATTACAGAAACAAATCTATCATAAAAGTCATTTAATACAGATGTGCAAATTTTAGCCACAGTACAATGGAATGATACGTTTTTTCTGTAGAAGCCCGAGCTGTAGAATTGATCAACGAAGCCATTGACAGCTGTGATGCGGAGCAGTTACTTAAGGCTCTTCAGAACCCCGCTGCACAACTTCCACCTGTGTTCGATTATGCTTGCGCTCTGTACTTTGAGGAGTTCCACAACATGCGAGATGAGAAGCAGTCCGAGTTGGATTATGATGAGATATCGGCTGCTGTTAGAGGTAAGTCCAACTCAAAAGATGTGTATATAAAATCGCAGCACAGACATCAACTTTAGGTCTTCTATCAATGAACTGAGTGAAAGCATAGGTTTCATTTGTCCTTCTGTCTTCTAGTCTTATTACTTGGTTTTCTGCACTATTTTTCTGAAGCTTTTGAGAATTTGTAATAAACTTGCTGGGTAGCTGTCATGTATTATATCAACATCTATCTTGATTGGTCAAAAGTGCAGAAGTGAAACAGTCTTTATCAAATTGGTGGATCAAAAAATATTGTCAAAAATGATATTCCTTGAACATCAGAGGTTCATCTCTGTATGTGACAAATACTGTAAGTTATGAAATAATTTAAGGAATAAGGAATCATTCTTTGAGTATTATGAAGTGATAATTTCAGCTGGGGTGTGGTCAAATCCAATAAAACCCGAAGGGCTTTATGATAGGTTTGATCATGTTCAAACTTAAATTATCACCTCATGATATTTAAGAAATGAACTCAATGTCTACCCAAGTTATACTCGTATAACCTGGGTTGGGGCAATTTACGCTTTATAATCCGCGAAGCGGATTATAAAAAAGCGTAAATTGCTCCAACCCAGGTTATACGAGTATAACTTGGGTAGATATTGAGTTCATTCCTTATAATTTAATTTTCTGGAATTTGCTGTACAAATTGAGTCCATTTTACTTTTAAAAATGATATAAATCTGTTCAAAATTCAAACGTAACGTCAAGTGAATTAGTACGTTGGTGCATTGTGACGTGTCTTGTGACGTTCAAACCAGGTTATACAAATTTAACTAAATTTTTCTATCCAATCAAATGCCGCGTTACAACCAGAATTAAATTATTCATGATTCCTTATTACTTATGATTAAATTATTTCCAATTTGTACACTTTAAAATAATATTATTTTAAAACCACTATTTTTTTATGAAGCACATGCTATGTATTACTAAATACATGTACCGTTTTTCGGTTATGTTATAAGACACGCCCATTTTGTGGCACTCATGTTTTATGAAGTTATTGGTTTTTAAGGTTCAAAATTGATTTGTAATGTTACCACAGACAAAGACAGTTGAAAATGTAAATATTTCAGTATAAATGTACCTGTTTATTGCAGACACAAAAACATTGATCATAATTTCTCACTGAGAATTCACAAAATATGTTCTCTTGTTCTAGTGCTTTCTGCAGTGGCTAAGATAAATGAAGCTATAGATGTGAGAGATCCGGAGAGGACGCTCAAAGCCCTCACTTCTCCCGAGGCTTGTATCCCTAACCTGGATGAAACCAACGCTGATAGGTACCAAACCCAGCTTCGGGAAAGCAAACAGGCCAAATCCGAGGTCAGTCCTCATGGTGTTGATGATTTATTAAGTGGTTCTTAGCTTCAAAAGGACTTTATGTTCCCTAGCTCAGAAAGTTTGAATTAATTACTTCTTTTATTTCAATATTTCCAAATTGTTGATGTTATTATTTATTCATCTTTTAAGATCCCAGATGTAAGTATTAGCAGTACCCGCAGTCAATGTCTTATATGAAAATCATTCCACATATTTTCTCAAAAAAATATAAGAATTTACTGTCTTTGAAAAATAAGGTCCTGCTTTTAGTGCTTAATTTTCATTTCCCAATAAGATCTCTATCTTTCTCAGACTAGTTCAGCACAGGATTCTCGTCTTTTTGTAATTCCCATACCAAAAAAAAGCACTAAAAAGTTATACCTATGAGCCCTTAAAAAAGTTACAAAAAAGTCATAACTAAGTTAGCACAATTTGGAACCATCTGATCAATTATGGTTCCAAATTAGCATCAAAAAGTTATACCTATATTGTAACTTTTTGCTTAAGTACAAAAAAGTCATAACTAGAGTGTAACTATTGACAATTTATTTTTTTCATAAAAATAAATAGGTATAAAATAGTTATCAAAAAGTTATAATAAAGTTATCATTTAGGTACAAAAAAGTTACAAATTAAAGTTACAGAAAAGTTATCATTTAGGTACAAAAAAGTTATACATATAGGTACAGAAAAGTTATCATTTAGGTACAGAAAAGTTATAGATTTAGGTACAGAAAAGTTATACGTATAGTTACAGAAAAGTTATCATTTAGGTACAGAAAAGTTATAGACGTAGGTACAGAAAAGTTATACATATAGTTACAGAAAAGTTATAGATGTAGGTACAGAAAAGTTATACATATAGGTACAGAAAAGTTATACATATAGTTACAGAAAAGTTATCATATAGGTACAGAAAAGTTATACATATAGTTACAAAAAAGTTATCATTTAGGTACAGAAAAATTATAGATGTAGGTACAGAAAAGTTATACATAAAGTTACAGAAAAGTTATTGTTTAGGTACAGAAAAGTTATAGATGTAGGTACAAAAAAGTTATCATTTAGGTACAAAAAAGTTACACAGAAAAATTACAGATGTAGGCAAAAAATATCTGTATCATAAACTTCAGATAAAAAAAAACCCAGGTACATGTACAGGTGTTATACTGATGAAAAAAAAGTCCCTAATGTTGACATAAAGAACTTTTCATCAAATTGCTTTTGCTCTTGAATAGGAATTTAAAATCATATCTGTTCATTTGAGCAAAAGAACACAAGTCAATGTTTTTGTTAATCAATATGTTTACTGAATTATATTTACATCTAATGCGTATGCTTTCTTCCATTTCTAACGGAAACTTATAGTTAACGCCTTGTGTAACGATTGGTCGAAACCTACAATGACCTTAGAAAAATCACTGAAATAATCAGGATGATATCAAACTCACATTCCCATTGAAGACAATTTGGCTGTTTCTTTTAGCTAACGTACTGATGCACATTAAGAATAATATAGTAAATTTAACTTACTCTTTACAAACAATTTATTAATTTGTTAAAAGAAAGATGTAAATATATACAATATAATGCTTTCTTTGACGATTCATGCAGGTAATGAAGGGAGCAATGATTGCAGAAAATTTTTACATAACTCGCTAATGCGGGTAATGTATTTTTTCTGCAATGTCACTACATTCATATCCCGCATATATCACCAAAGAAAGCATTTTATTGTTTACATAATTATCACAAATCATTACAGACCCTATAGGCAAGTTTTTAAAATAAAGCAATAATCTAACATAAAAGCATTTGGGATTACATGTGTGTCTAATGTTCTTGCTCAATTTGAATAGAAAGTTTGAGAAACATTATTTTGTAAACCAAAATTTGACCAAAACCTTCATAAAGCATGTTTTAGGTTAAATTCCTAACATATACTAGCATGATTTTGTTCCAAACATACTAGTATGATTTTTAAAACAGTCTTGGTTCTAGATGATACCAATGACCTGCAGTAATTTATCAGCAAACAACTGGATCTGTTTCTTGAATCTGTTCCTAAAATGTATAAAAAAGAATGTTTCATTATGGCAATTTCTTACTACATGTACTTTCATTGTAACTGTTAAAATCCTTGACAACTACCTTATACTTAAAACATAATTATATAGCATACCCATGTTGAATATATATGTGACCAGCACCTGGCAGGTGAAAACTGGTTTCTGTTGACATGGCTGCATGTATTTCTATGGGAAGGTTGCTCTTGCATCTTATCTCTTTCATAGTATTATCCTCGTCCTCCATTAATCTAAAAGAAGGCAATAAAATTTAAAACATGACACTGTTTGACAATTTTCAATATACGCGTAGCATAAATTATTAAATATCAGTAAAACTTTTCAATTCTCTGTTGACCTGCCCCCCCCCCCCCCCCCCCCCCTCTAAAAAGTCAACATTGATACAGCAGTTGCCATTATATTCTCAGATTTACAATAATTCATTTACTAAAAGATATACATAATATATGGTTCAAATCTGTCAAATCTGTAAATCTTTACTTGATAAACACACACACTTACCTTTTTTCATCTTGTATTAATGATGTATCTTCAATCTGGTGTACAGAGCTGCTAGCTGGACTTGGTTGGGATTTTTTCTGCAATACAATGATACTCTTTTTAAAAGAGTCGGCCATAATTTGATTATATATAGAATGTACATCACTAGATATACATCATGTATATGGCTGCATAGACTTTGATATAGATGATAAAATCATGCACTTCTTATTAAAATTCTAGAAATATTCCAAATGGAATTCATTTCTAAGTGCAAAGCAATAATATAGAAATTGAGATAAGCAAACACAAATGAATTATTTAAAATGACTTGTTTGTATATTAGACTTACCCTGAATGGAAATGGTCATCCACAACTAAAGCCATATCATCCAGGTCTTAAGATTGTCTATCTTTATGAAACCACTGCTTGCAGTTTCATTACTACATACAACACGCTGTGATTCTGCATATTTCTTGAAAAAATCAGGAAAATCTTCACAACAACTCCTGTCTTCTTTGCCCATTTCAAAATTTGATGGCGGAATGGCAATTGTCCAATCAGAATTCACGAAAGTTAAAGTTTGAAATTTTGGCCAATCACGATACAGCCACGATTAATACCGGGATAAATCTTTAAATTTATTTTAGTTAAAAAACAATATTATTTACTTAATATTATCTAAAGAATTCTGCATTTAAATGAAACAAATTTCAGTAATACTTTCTTTCCTTACAACCTGTTAGTTTATTAACCAATCATCAAAACTTGGCATTTCCGGTCTCAAGAGCCGCCATTTTGAATAATTTGAGGGAATTTTAAAAACTAAATGAATTTAAATACCAATGCATTTTTACAATTGATGAATATGTAAAACCAAAAATTATAACATATTTTTTAAATAAAACATGTATCCCAAAGTTTAAAACACAGTCCTTATAGCTATGTGCTGTTATAAATTACGATGAGAGATTGGCTAGTACTGGGAAAATATACAGATGGAAATAGCAGTACTGTTCTTTGTTAACAGCATGTTTATTAATCAAATATGTGAATAAATATGGTGAACCCATCTCATAATAACAAACAATGCCACCCCCCCCCTTTTCTTCGCATGCATTCGATGTCGTGGGAAAATTCTGAATCAATTTCTAGAAATCTACTCTATTCCTTTATTCATGGGGTAGGCCATGAAAAGTTGGGAAAATTTTCAGTGATAATATAAAGTTGATGCTACCCCTTAGTATTTAACAGTGTTTAAACGAAATTGTAATACGTCTAATGATGTTCAACAGACAGATAACAAAAAAATGCTTGCAGGAGCAAAATAAAAATGTAATAATAATGATTTTTGTTGCATGTATGTATAATTGTATGTTCTGAAATAATCCTCATATGAGGGAAATAAAGTATGAATGAATGAATGCTGGTCAAAACTCACACATAAACTGTTTATCATTTAATATTTATTCGTTTGATGAGATATCGGCGCTTCTGATTGGTTGAAAAATTTCTTTGATACCTGCATCAATAAAATTTTTGCCGGATCTACTTTTCTCAACTGCTCTGATCTAACACTATTTATAGAACGGGAATTTCAAAGATAAACACTGTCAACAAAATGTAAAGTTGTGTCTGTTTTATTGTCAGTAAACAAAATGCAAACTTGTGAATATAAAAACTTGAAAGTTTAACCTTCAAAAATAAACAAAACACTTTGTTTGATTCACGAAATAGAAAATTAAGCGTCTTCTCACGATTTCGTCTGCTTGAGATCAATCAACATTTACAGCGAGGCTGGCTGTTCCTTTTCCAGGAATATTATAACGAACATATAGGCCTATAAACTTTCACGGTAACACTGCTGTTCAAATTTGGTAACGATAATTTTTACATTTACACACGTAGATGATCGGTCATCAGAATAAGCGTCGTAAAGAAAAGCTATGAGTGATGCATCAACTCCTTCTGCGCATTCCAAGCGGCTGATATACCATTTAAGTGCATCACTGGCTATCTAGTTACCACAAAGTTTACAAAAGTCGCTTATACATACTATTCTCTGTCGGCATATCAGCTATTTTCGTCCACGATCGCTTTTCCTTGGATGGTTAAGTCCAGTTGCATATTCCAGCGATCTCACATGAAAACTAGTTTTAATACGAGTTTTTCTGCACAGTGAATGATATCACAAGCTATCGCATGTATTTTCCTTTCGTTTCCAATTCAGCTGGTTCAGATTTTAACTCACTATTTGTGTTTAATCCATTAAATTCAGCCCAGTAGCTCTGCATCAGCTGAAGGCGAATCCATTTTGAATATTGTTGCTGTTGTTGTTTTGTATTCATACGCGCCGCTTCATTTACATTATTTACATTTTTGATCAATGACACTTAACATTTTTTTATTTGAAAATGTTTTATTAAATGATAAGAAATGAAGATAATATTTTTTCTATTGATCGACGTATCAAAGAAAAAATTGACCGGAAAACTTTTTCATCAATGCGCTACGCGCATTGATGAAGTTTTCCGGTCAATTTTTTCTTTGATACGTCGATCAATAGAAAAATTATTATCTTCATTTCTTAAATCTTAAACAAACATCAGTGTCATCACAGCACGGACTAATCATGACCTGTTTAGACACCCTTTACTGTTAACCTGGGATGTGTGTGCGTTCAGGCGGAAAGTGATTTCCTGTTTCTGCCTTATAAAAACAATAAAATTTTGGACAGGTATTTGTGTTGCAATTGATGGACTGGATTCCCGTTATAATGGTTATGTCATTGTTTTCAAACAAATCTTAGTGATTTTACTACCCAGTGTGTGATTAACCTACATCTACACCCCCCACCCCCACACTCATGGTGATTTTTATAAAAAAAAAAAAAAAAAAAAAAAAAATAAAAGTTATAACGATATTTTATATTAGTTTTTAGATTTATTGTGATAAAAGTCTACTTTAGACTTGAACCTCTTGGATAAGATACACTTAAATTTTTAGTGTAAAAATGACAAAGTCCAAACACATTCACAAATTGACTAAGTTCAATGTAGGTACATTTTAGTTATACTGAAAAGTTTCTAAGTTCAATGTAGGTACATTTCAGTTATACTAAAAAGTTTCTAAGTTCAATGTAGGTACATTTCAGTTATACTAAGAAATTTCTAAGTTCAATGTAGGTACATTTTGGTTATACTGAAAAGTTTTTAAGTTCAATGTAGGTACATTTCAGTTATACTGAAAAGTTTCTAAGTTCAATGTAGGTACATTTTAGTTATACTGAAAAGTTTCTAAGTTCAATGTAGGTACATTTCAGTTATACTAAGAAATTTCTAAGTTCCATGTAGGTACATTTTAGTTATAGGGCAAAAAGTTTAAGTCCAATCTAGGTACAAAAAAGTTATAACTTTTATGTGCCTAAATCTTGGGTACATAAAAGTTACACTTTAGTTACAGAAAAGTTATGACTAAGTGTAACTTTTTTTTGTATGGGTTCACAAACAACAGATAAACTGAAAGCTTCTAGCATATATACTCTTACATATATATTACACATGTATATATTTCAGGCTCTTATATGTTAAGTTCAACATATTTCACACCTATCTGCATATTTCCTCCACAAGTTTTAAGATTTTGACATGTATACATGTATATTATGCATAATACAAAATACCTTAAAATACATGTACCTCTACATTTATCCTCACATTCAGAAATCACACACCTGTGACTTTCTGTACCAAAAAAAAATCTAAGGCTGATAATATAGACTCACCCTCTTCTCTAGTCCGTGACATGATTTGCTGATGATTGAAACTTATTAAATAAATAGTGCAGAATAAGTTCAATTTTGGGGACCAATTAACATGAAATGAAATGTAATTTAATATAAACAGTGTGAATTTATTAATATTTCATGGAAAAAATAAATGTATTGATAAGATATGTCCCAAAGGAAATTTTAAAAAGATATTTAACTATAAAATATTCAACATTATTTGAAGGAACTGTTAGCCCTCAGCTTTTTAGTATTGATTTTTAACTACAGTCAAACTTCGCTATCTCAAGCTAGATGGGTTTATGAAAAATCTTTGAGACATCAGATTATTTGAGATATTGAGGATAAAATACTTAATAAATAAGTGGTTGGGACTTATTAATCACTTTAACATATCCATTGTATTCGAGATATCAGTGTTCGAGATATCGAAGTTCAACTGTATTTTATTCAACGTGCCACACATCTGTATTGTATTTCATGTTATTATTCTGTGCTGATCAATAGAAAAAGCCATACATGTATAGTCATCATGGTGATTCAATTATTTCACTGGTATTGCCATTTGTCTACTTATTCAGTCCATCTATTATAATCCTGTATTAAAAAAAATAGGATTGGTTGGTGCTGGCACTTTCTGTGCTACTAATCATTGTTTTTATCAGGGAAATTTGACTTTTGAATTGAAAAATATCAATCAACGGTTAAAATATTGTTTTGTTTTTAGTTTACTATAGCTGCCTTATTGATGTTTTCTTTATTCTGTATTCTATTCTTCACTATGCATTTGTGTTAGTTCAATTCCTATTACATATGCTAGCGCTATATTTCTGTTGCAGAGTCCATGTGACCTACTGACCCACTTCGAGATTTGCACCTGCATAAATGTTGTTAATGACCAGGTGATAGAGGAACACCAGAGTAAGTCTCCAGTTACACTATACTGTATAAACATTTATGTCAAATATCAGGATACTCATTAATTTGAAAAGCAAGGGACAAGCTGCATACTGTGGTACATAAACATGGACAAATTTCCAATCAATATTTTTGATCCATTTCTGCCATAACTTAGTCATGTATTGATTTTAATAAATATAGATGTATCTTATTCAAAATATTAATTTAAGTGCATTTTTTAGTTTTACATGTATACACAAGTACATATACTTATCAAAATCTAAATGTTTAACTCCAAATGCTGAATTCTAGCTCCTTAAAACCACATGTGGTTATCTAAATCTGAAATGAAATTTTCATGATTTTGTTTCAGGAATCGAAGCAATACAACAGATAAACAACACTATTGAAAAGGGGGACCCTGGGTTGACACTGAAGGCTTTACAGGTCCCCGAGGCCAAACTCCAGGCCGTCGTGGATACCCAGGCCTACCGTTATCAAGTGCTTCTTGTGCGGGAGAAAAACAAAAAATCCGAGGTTAGACTTCATATTTTACAGATTTACTGATAGTGCACATGTAAATTTAATGTCATTGTATTATGCCATATACATGTACAAGAATATATTGCTTGAACATTTGTTTTGTTTTTCAGGGGCATACTGATGAAGAAGCTGAACTGTGGCTTGAGGAAATTCAGACTGCAATAGATAATGCCAATAAAGATGCACAGTTTGGACTTAAATGTATTAAGTCATATATGATTTAGACATTGAAAATCCACAAAAGAATTACATGTGGTTCAAATAATCAGATTATACGGTTCTCACATTGAGAATTTTAACCAGAAAAAGTATTAATTTCCAGGTTTTGAAGAGAAACTATCTAATCTCACAGTGAATTGGGAAAGAAGTAACTCATACACAGAGAATTTCTATTTATAGTGTCAGAGGGTGTAGAGAGCACAAATGCTGCGTTGGACACAAGTGATGCTGACAAGTTGTTAGAAAGCATGGCCGTCCCTGAACTAGCCATCCACAGTGTGATAGCAGACTGTAAGGGCATGTATCTGGAGAAACTACAGGAGGCGCTGGAGGCCAAGAAGAGTCAAGGTACTGTAGATAACTAATTAAAAGCGAGCAATGAATTTCCGCGTAAAATCGTGATAAGTAACTCTTGCTCATTTTAAAATCTCGATTTTGATTTTCAGACAGTTATGAACTATAGGAAATAAGAACAATAAATTGGTTACCGCGATTTTATATTTTTTCAATTTGATACAGTGTGAGTCGTGAAATTAAGTACTTGACGTGTAAAATAAGTAATTTACAGTAACCAGCACAGGCAGTTAGATGTACACATACACTGTACACTTGGTTTATCTGATATTGTCAGCAATTTTCTATGCAATTACAAGCCATTTTAATATTTGTTAGAATGTAATGTACATAAGATATCATTCAATTATAAGGAGAGTAATGAAGGATTCTTAAAATTCTTGCCATATGTATGTACATGTATTTGTGTCTTGTTATGGGTTTTTCAAAAGTAAAAGAAATATATCAGTAAAGGAAACAAAATGTTGGTCTTGATTTCAGGAGAAAGTGGGAGTGGTTGGATGATGAACAGACTGAAGGATGGATCCAAGTTCTACTACAACAATAACACAAAGGAATACAAGTGGTCCCGGCCAGATGGAGTGGTCAAGGATCATGGGCAGCTAAATAAGGAGGAAATACAGGTAAGATACACAGGTGTATGTGATAAAATAGGATAGAGCTGTGTCATTAGGCAGGTGGAGACACAGGTGGGCTGTACAGGTATATATATGTCTTGAATGAAGCCTCTATAGAAATCTGTGTTTTAAAAATATAAAGTATAAATAAAGGACAAAAAATATATATATAAAATGTATATAGCTCCCATTTCTTTAAACAATTAGATCATATCTTCGTACTCATTTGATCTGTGAAATGTATGTGATTTGGGTTTGTTTTTTTTGGGTTGGGGGGGGGGGGTTTGATCGGCAATTTAAATGGGTTTTTTTTTTTTACACATATTGATATTCTTCTTTTTATATCTTTGCTCTCTTTGACAGCGGGTTGTGTCTGATGTTACAGCAGCACACGACAGAGAACTTTTGTTTCAAGCCAATGAAAACCTGATTGTCAAAATCCAGGCAAATTACAGAGGCTATCAGGCCAGAAAAGCTTACAAAGAAAGGCTGGACTTCATGAAGCGACAGTTACCACTGATTATTAAAATACAGGTAAAAGGCTGGAATTCTAATATAAACAGTCACACAATACCTATTGGATCATATGATATTCACTTCAAGAATAAATCATTGACTGGTAGTACATGTATTTGAATTGACAGTGATCTTTGTATAATTTATTTTTTTATTGTAATAGATTGATTAAACTTTGATAAAAAACTGATATTAGCAATATCATTGGTAAGTAAATGATTGTAGCACACCCATTTTGCAGTTGAGGCAAAAGGAACATGTTTTTCAGCATAAGACTATAAAATCTTATTGTTTCGGTTATCTCGTAAATTGTCTTTTGCACTGTGTGGCTCTGTAGCTTTGAACACACAGATGGGATTTAATTTAAATATCTCGCTCTATTCTTCAGAGAACATATTCTTCTAATCTGGGTAGTTTTATCTTAAGGTATGGGGAGGGTAGCAGCTTGACAGTTGAGAGTTGGTGGGTTTAATATGGATCAAGACGGAACATTATGTTGTCATTTTAAAGATATTATAATATTTTCTGTAATTTAAATTTTTTAAAAACTGGAAATTTGGCGAGTTCACTCTGACATAAAAAAAACTTTGATAAAAAATAGATTGTTGTTTCAAATGTGAGGCATATGCCTCCATTGCACTATGACCGTGGAATGATAAATCAGAGTGATGTACATTGGATATTGTTTTCACTTTTCAGTCCAAATGGAAGATGGTATTACAGAAGAATAAGTACAGGGAGAGGCTGGAATACATGAAGGATAATGAAAAAGCAGCAGTCAAGGTGTGAATGGTTTATGCATATCCAAAACCTGACCTAAAATTTTCTTCTTAGTCATTAAACACATAATTTGCATAGACAGTATTTTATGCACCAAGTGATCTGTGAAAAAAAGTTACTAGCAATTTAAGTTTGATCCATAGTGTTACTAGTGTTTATTTTGCCTCCATTTTAAAATGGCTCCTTTCACCCGGGCCATTAATGTGCATATTCAAACAGGGTTAATTCAAGACTAAATTCTTATTATAATTATGTTAAAGTTGGGTACTTAAAATGGAACCAAATTGTTTTTTTTTCAATGACAAAAGTAACACAGAATAGCCCTCTATACAGTTTTCTCTCTGTCATGTTTCTCCAATTTCCAGCTACAAGCTCAGGATGACCTTCTATACAGTATTATGTATATAATGTTTCTCTTATTTCCAGCTACAAGCTCAGGTGCGAGGCTGGAAAGCAAGGAAGGAGTATCAGGGCAGAAAGAAATTCTTCTGTGACCATGTAAATATTCATTTGGCTTTTACGCATGTTTAAAGCAAATATGGTTGTAGCAAGTACATTCAACGACTTACAGTATTGATACAAAATGAGAATTTTATTTTTTAAATGAAAATGTCGTACAGCAAGCAAAATATGAGTTATAATGCATACAAGTATTTGATTTTCAATAATCATATACATTTTGGTGTTTTTATGCACAAATATTTTATTTTTACTCACCTTTTTTTCTAAGCTTTTCTCTTAATTGAATTCTAAAAAATGCTGTCATGTCATTTTAAAATGTGCTAAATTTGCTTATTATCATGATTATTAAAACTATAATTTGGGAATGATTTTAAAAGTTGTCGTTAATAATGTGAAATTTTTGTCTGTTGCACAGTCTATTTGATTGGTTTGTTTTGTAGCTTGCAGTGATAATTAAGCTGCAGTCCTACTTCAGAGCCAATAAAGCCAGGCATGACTATGTCACACTCAGTAAGTCTAATCTAACACTCACAAATATATAACACTGCCACAAATATCACAACAAAGCCAGGCATGGCTATGTCTCACTCAGTAAGTCTAATTTAGCACCCACAAATATATAACACTGCCACAAACAAATATAACAACAATACAACAAAGCCAGGCATGACCATGTCAGTAAGTCTAATCTATCACCCACAAATATATAAAACTGTCACAAACAAATATAACAACAATACAACAAAGCCAGGCATGACTGTCACACTCAGTAAGTCTATTCTATCACCCACAAATATATAACACTGCCACAAACAAATATTACAACAAAGCCAGGCATGACTATGTCACACTCAGAAAGTCTAATCTATCACCCACAAATATATAACACTGCCACAAACAAATATAACAACAATACAACAAAGCCAGGCATGGCCATGTCAGTAAGTCTAATTTAACACCCACAAACATATGACACTGTCACAAACATTTTGCATACAAAATAGAACTTAAATTCGTTTATCTTTAATGTAAAGGTCAAAGGTGAGATGATACTTTTTCATCAAGCTCAAGGTCAAATGTTTGTGGTGTTTAGATTAGTTCCTATTCAATGTGGCCATGTTGATTAAAACTTGTATCATTTAAAACTTGTCTTGTATGGTATGTCATTGAATGTTAATGTTCATCATTTCCAGTGATGTAGCTTATACGTACCTGACTTCTGTTTTATATCTGTCCTGACCTCTCTTTCAGTGAATAATGCTAATCCACCATTACCTGTAGTTCAGCGATTCGTACACTTGTTGGATTTCAGTGATGTTGACTATGCTGAGGAAATAGGTATGAACAATGAGTCATATATTTAATGAGCATTCATTATGTAGTATCATAACTGAAATTTTAAGAACACTCAATAAATGTGTGAATTTTTTTTTTTTGCAGAATTACAGAAAATTCGCCAGAAGGTTGTTTCTGAAATAAAGTCCACCAAACAGCTCGAGGATGACCTTGATCAGATGGACATCAAAATTGGCCTACTTATTAAAAACCGGGTCACCCTACAGGTACAAAACTTTTTCTACCTGAAATTGTGTATTCTTAACAATTTTAGAATATGTATAAGTACCTTTACCTTGGCAAATATTATAGTGCAATGTTGGATTAAAAATAAGCATAGATATTAAATAATTATATTGTGAACTGATTTGATTGTTTGAATTTTTTTCAAAACTCTGTAGATGTAAAATATTAAGTTAAAAAATGTTTTCAGGATGTTGTTACTCATGGTAAAAAGTTGTCTAAACATCGGGAGGATGGACAAAATATGCCCAAGGGCCTGAAGGGCTTAAGCAAGGCCTGTCACGATCGCCTGGAGGCTTACCAGCATCTGTTTTATCTACTGCAAACCAATCCACTCTACCTAGCCAAGCTGATCTTCGAGATGCCCCAGAATAAAATGACAAAGTTCATGGAGGCTGTAATTTACTCTCTCTTTAATTACGGAGCCAACCAGAGAGAGGAATTCCTGCTATTGAAACTGTTCCATAAAGCTCTGGAGGAAGAAATTGAGTAAGTGAGGGTATGGATAAAATGTACAGAAACATGGTTAAAGGGAAGAAAGAAAGTAGTGGGCAGGAAGAATAACCCTAAATTAACTTACATTGCATAGAGAAGTAAATGAGTACATACTGTATCAGGCTTTGGGTAATGCTAAATGTAATGGTAATGCATTGCAATGCATTACATGTTTTCAAAGTAATGCTAGTAATGTGTAATGCCTCAAAATTAGCATTACAAGTAATGCTAATGTAATGCATTACTTTCCAAAATCTAGTGTAATGCTGGCATTACATGGCATTACTTTGCATTACTATGCATATTTATGCATGTTCACTTTAAAAAATGTGATGAATAAATGAATAGTTGAAATTGAATTTGATTAAATTTATTTTTAAAGAAGAAAGAAATAATTCTAATTAAGAAAAAAAGGTTTTAATTGTACATGTTTTATTAAAAAAGGTTTTTTAAAATTAATTTTTGAATTGTTTATATTACTAAAGATAACAGCACAATTTCATAACATTTTCAAGAGTGTTGTTATTAAGAGTTTTTAATCATTTAAACAATTTACTCCAATTAGATTGCACTTCAATAAGAAATGTGTCAACAACACACTATGCCCCCAGGATAATCTAAGTATCAAAACAATCTATTGTTATAAGAAGTGCTAAACACCCCAATCCCCTTCCCTTCGCTATGTCACAATAGAATAGGAGACAGACATGCACCTTTAAAAGCAAAATGAATGCCTTGTCCATCCATGATGAAAATCAATATCACTTCCAATATTATATAACCCATTTGAAAATAATCTTACTTATTTTCTCTCTTTCTCTCTGTCTCTTTGTCTTTCTCTCTCTCTTGTATATTAATTACACTGTACATTAGTTTGGACTGATAGAAAATACAAGATTTATTTATTTAATCTATTATTGCACTAATTAATATATCCTAAGATAAAGATCGTCAAACAGTATTTTCCAGCCCAAGCTTTGACTGCTCCTGCAAAACATTTATTTAGTATAGCCCGTAAGATGGATGCATTTAAAAGATGAACCCTTTGAAACTTCGATCATAAGTGCAACAGCAATCTTTTGTCTTAAAGTGTCCTCCGTAAAAAGAAATACGATTAAAATATATTAAGAAATATAACTGGGAAAAATCATCTGTTTATAAATTAATAAAATCAAGTGTCCAAAATTATAAAGATTTGTGTAATCTGGGGATATATCTATATTTAGCTTTTAAAAACCGCAACATTATTTCATAAATTGTTTTTGTTACGCATGTTATCCTGTGTCTCTATTTCATATCTGATATTGTATCATGCCAAATGTCTATAAATATCATTTTACTTATGTAATATGTCGTTCATATTGCCACAATATGATTATATATTGAGCAAATAAAGAATGACTCTTGTTTATTCATTGAATTTGAACCTGATACTGAGCATGAAGCTGTAGATATGTTAAAGAGTGTTGTATATTTGAAACATTTGCAAAAACTCTTTATTAGGTTTACTTTAAAAAAAAAAGTAATGGTAATGGTAATGCATTACTTTACTCATGTAATGGTAATGTAATGCATTACTTCAAGAAAATCAAGTAATGGTAATGGTAATTTAATGCCCAAATTCATGAAGTAATGGTAATGTAATGCATTACTTTACAATGTAATTCGCCCCAAGCCTGTACTGTATACACTGTCATAGCACTTAAAATCTAGTACTGTTGGATACTTTCTACAATTGAATGGTAATACTGTACATCACATAATCATGATTATAGACATATAACAAGTTAACAACCCATTGAAATTTGTATAATGTATACTCATGCAGTCTACTTTTAATTCATGTAAATGTAAATATATTTAAGATGTGTAGACATATTTCATAGAACATTTTTTATAGAAGCAAATCAATATTTCACTCAGCAAAACTCTGCTTATTGCATGACAGACAACCTGCATGTGATGTTGTTTCTGATCTTTATTTGAAATTGTGTATTTTTGAAAATTTCGTCATGATTTCTAATTCAATTTTAATCCATCATGTTTCATTTAATTGAATGCTACAGTCGACTGTAAGTATGGACATGCCTTGTGGAAGTGTTGAACTATGTATTCACATCAATAGAGACATTTTAACTGATTTCTGGACTACATCTACATCATTAGTGTATCTTCAGGCATTCTTAGAAAGAAAAAATACTATGAAAGTTGAAAATCAGAGGACCATTTGTATTGTTTTAGATTATTTTCCCATATTGATGTGCAAATCTTTAAATTCTGTTTTAAAATAGACATGATAGCTCAATCTGCACTTTAAAAATTTGTGACCAATGGCTGTATCAAACCCAAAAAATATTCTCCTGTACTGATGCCATCAAAAATTTGGACTAGCTGGAATGAATTTGTATGCACAATTTTAAATGTTTACTTAGCCTCCCATTCCAGGGCAGCGAGATAGCCAATGTAAACAGATGTATGAAAAAGTAACGATGCAAAGGCTACTAGGAGAATACAATGGGTTTTAGACCAAAGATTGTTGCTAAGGGACATAAATTTTGGAAAAAGTGATTGAATTATTTTTGATACCATATTTTACATGTGTCTTCTGATTTTCAGCTTATATTTCATGCATGGTGTTTCCACCAATCAGAAAAAAGACCCCGAACTGGGTGACACTCCTAGTGGCCCTATAATTTAGTGGATGATGCTGTATTTATGCTCTTTCTTGACATCAGATGTTTTTCTGTAACAGCCTGTGATGCTTGGCATGCCCATCAATGAAATATTGATTAATTAGGTTTTTAAACAACATCGTTTAGTCATGCTCGATTTAGAACCACACTGTAGATACAGATTAGTTCAAAATTGTGTAAGAGGCACATTTGCTAGTTTACATAGGTTGCTTTCTGAATAATTGCATGATAATCTAGGCAGACATTTAGTTCACATGAAGAAAGATGCACATCAAAAACTCTGTGTGATCAATTAAATTATACTTTTTACCTACATCGACTCTGTCTTGGATAAAGAAACACTTGAAAAGGCTGCAGGTCTAGGGCATTGTAGAATTACCATTTTCTAAATTTTCTAAAACCAAAATAAGCCATATAAGATATAATTTGATTGAGATGTGAATTAGAATAGCAACTTTTATATGAGTATATCTGCATGACAATGCACATAAATTAATAAAAACAATTCATTTTCCTAAGTGGTTGCCAAATGTCACAGCGGTCTGATTCATACAATATTACACTCTGTTGGGAGTTTGAGACTCCTCTGAAGGAGCTGCTATGTTAGAAACTGTTACTGTGTGATTTTCCTGAATTATTATCTCCATGGTGTACAGGAAAACAATCAGAACCAACTCCAGTAGTGTTTAGTGACTTGCTGTTTTCTTATCTTAATCATTGAATTTTGTTTGATGTTCTTGTGATGCCAGTAAATCATAATATCAATAACATGAGTGTCTGTCTCACAGTCTGTGACAGTAATAATTAATATAAAATAATTAACTTCATTTTAGGCAGATATTCACTATGGAGTTTGTTCTTGGTTGTTTTGTTGTATGAATTTTCTTACTGAAGTCTGCACAAGGCCGTTAGGCATACAGCAATTACACCTCTGTGAAGTTCTCTTCTCCTCTGCTGGGAGTAAAAAGAAAAATAGAACATTCTAATTGCTCATCCTTCTCTTATTAAAGAAAATTATCATAAACAGTTAAAATATTTCATAAGTTTTGGAGTTTATTTCAAATTATGAATCAATCTTTTTACAAGAGGGGAATGGAACTTTTGACAGAGGCAAAATAATGCAGAAAGCTAAAGACACGAACAGAATTCATTTTATATGGAGCTTGAACACAAAAAGAGAATTTTACTGTACAGTTTCTTTTTTTCAGTCTTTATTTTTCCAGAACGTTATATTTTTTAATTAAAAAAGAGAAGAAATTTTAAATTTACATTTTATTATTCAAATCATTTGTCTGCTGTCAAGGCCTTATGAAATTAAAGTCAATTCAAAGTTAACCAAAAGGGAATGTACTTAGAGTGTTGTCCTTAGTTGTTATCTAATTATGCTGTATCACTTTTAGAATTGTCACTGAACTTGTTTTTCACTAACTAATTCTGTAAATTTCATTTATTTCAGATCCAAGGTGGATAAAATGAGCGACTTTGTTACAGGAAACCCATTAGTTGTCAAAATGATAGTCGGCTTCAACAGGTAAATTAATATTCTATAAAAACTACTTTCTTCCTCATTTTTCTGCTGCACCATCTAAAACTTCAAAATGCACAAATATATATCAACACTGACCTTGAAACTGTGTTTGTATTAAAGCAGTATGAAGTTTGAAATGTGTAAGAGGCAAGGCAATGCCATTAGTAAAATTCAGTTTTAGGGTTTTGTTTGCTTATTTTAGTTAAAATGAATACTTTTTGCAAAGTATAGTTGATGTTTGGTATTTGTCCTGTTAAATTGTGGGACATCTAGGAACACTGTAGATAATAGCGGTTTTTGTGAGTTAGAGATTGGTTCTTGGTTGATATAAGGTAAATGTGTTTGCATTTATTTTTATAGCAAAGTTTATACTTGCTATTAAAAGCTTGATCGATTCTTTATTCATTTTTTGCCATTTGACTGTTAAACTTTTTCAAATAAAATGAGGTCTTTGGTAAGACAAACTCTCTTTTCAAAAGATTTTCATTTTCCCTCATAACTTTGATTCCCATGAAACAGAAAATATTGTCTCGACAAAGGCTGAGTAAGGTATTTCATTTCCAAAAGACAAATATATATACATGTATATACCGGTACTGAAAAAATTGTTTCATATTAAGCTATGTGTATCATTTCATTTTTGTATTCAAATTTGAAATGAAAAAATAAGTAAAGAGTACACTTAGATTGACATTTTGTTGACCATTTGCTTGTATTGACTGTACAGTTTTGTTTGTATGAGGACTTTGAAGTGTTAGTCACCAGTCACCGTATCACTAGCTCTGTTACAGGTTGCCTGAGATTTACTCTGCTAACACGGCCAGGTGGAAATCATTGCATGTTGTAATCCCTATCTGTGTGTCTATCTGTGTGTCTACCGCTCTCATACCAATTTTATCTCACTGATGATTCTGATATTGTACAACTTTTGAGGTATTGTCTCTACACTATATGAAACCACTTTGATCACTTTCAACATACTTTTGTTGAAGATTCTTTGTACCTTAACTATTTTTTGTCTGTCCCAAGTCCAGTAGAAATTTACCTAGCTGCTAGGTAGTAAAAGAAATGGTACATGTCCCTACACTGCCTAATACTCAAAATTTCTGTTTAAAAAAGTTTATATAGGTCCAAGGATATGACCTTAAAAGGTGGGAGGGGGGATGGTGGGAAGGTTATTGATTCATCTAAAACTTAAAGGGTTAAAAGTCATTTAATGATTTAATTGTTTTTACTAAACTAAATTATATGCAACACTATACTAGCAGTTCTGTCTTACAGTGATGAGTTTGGGTTAGTATACAGAATTAGGGCTGTCGAGTTTACACATTATTTGTAAATGTTATTCATTGGAAAAATTGTAAAGTAAACAACATACCAGTATATTAGATTAGAGTGAGCATAAGCACAAAATCATTTGAAATAAATGAGTCATTCCATGTTGTGAAGTTATATCATTCAGCCATTTTTAAATCATACACAATTAAGGCATAGAACTCATTTAGTCAACACTGGCTATATTAGAAAAAGGGAAAACACCCCCATGTTCTATATGAATAATAATACTGATTGAAATTCAGAACCATGTGTTCATTTTGTTTAATATACACATAATGATATACAGGTTCACAATGTCAGAGATGGACTTTTAAAGAACTACTGTAAACATATTGAATTTACATCTTTGCTACATGTATGTGTATAACATTGAAGATAAACATTGTACAGGTCAATATCAAATTCATGATACATGTATATTATATTTTATATTCAAATGGAAGAAATCTATAAATATTCTATTCCCCAAGTATACTTAGTATGTGTATTATACAAATGGTGTTCAAAATAATGATAGAACATGTACTGTATACTTTATATGTGTCCTTATGTAATTATGAAAATGTAACATATTTGCTGATTGCATAAGATTTACTATACGTAAACTTGGTAAGATAGTTTAAAGTAGATGTTGATTATAAATCAAAAGTATTTAAAGACTTGTTTAGTTTTCAAATGATATTTACATGCTTAATTAAAATTTATTGTAAATATATATGCTCCTTATTGAAATTAAATTCAGAATACAAATTTCACACATACTAATGAAAAATAAAATACTTATATTTTGAAAAGTTTGATAAGATGTTATTAATCATGTAAGTTAATCATTATATTTTTTGTTCTATGATTTTTTTAGAAACCAAAGGGGACAGAATTCCCTGAGAGAAATGCTGAACCCCCTTATAATTGAGGTGATTGAGGACAAGAATTTGAGGATTAACACTAACCCGGTGGAGGTGTACAAAGCATGGGTCAACCAGACGGAGACCTCCACAGGTGTAACCAGGTATGTACCACACAGGTGAATGTCTACAGGTGTAAACAGGTAAGCACCACACAGGTGTAAACAGGTGAGCACCACACAGGTGTAACCAGGTAAGTACCACACAGGGGAATGTTGACATTTGTAACCAGATAAGTACCACACAGGTGAATGTCAACAGGTGTAATCAGGTAAGCCCCACACAGGTGTAACCAGGTAAGTACCACAAGTTAAATGAAAAATGGTTCGTGTAGAACATAATATTGGCAAAAAGTAAAATTAATAACGTTAAGTTAAAAGCAATGAAGGAACAGTTAAAATAGGACTATGTTTGCAGTAAAGTAGATAGACTTAAATTTGATTTTTCATATATGTTTATTTTAGTGGTTTACCGTATGACGTTACAACGGAGCAAGCACTCAAACATGAGGAGGTCAAAGCTGTCTTGGCTGAGTCCATTACACGTCTAACGGAAGTCACCGATAAATTCCTGAACGCAATCTTCACATCACTTGATAAAATTCCGTAGGTTTATTTTGTCAAATGCTTGACGATCTGAACATATGATATATTGTATGTAGGGAATCTTTTATCTTTTCAGTTTTCAACTCTTGACTTTAAGTTGTTCCATTTCAACTATGACATTGTTATACAATGTATATGGTAGATTTAAAATGGGTCTTATTGAGAACTGCAAGCTCTCTTTAATCACAACTGTATGAGGGCAATTTTAAAACCTGTCAGTGATTAGACAAAAATAAAGCAAGGTGAAAAACCAATTGCAAATGAGAAATTTTACATTGAAATGATGTTTTCTCCTTATGATGTAACACTTCAATCAATCAAATGATCAATGAAATTATGAGAGCCAGAAGAATTTATACCTCTATGATGACCTTTTTAGCTCACCTGAGCTGAAAGCTCAAGTGAGCTATTCTGATCACATTTTGTCTGTCGTCCGTCTGTCCGTCCGTCTGTCCGTCCGTCTGTCCGTAAACTTTTCACATTTTCAACATCTTCTCAAGAACTACTAGGCCAATTTCAACCAAACTTGGCACAAATCATCCTTAGGCAAAGGGGATTCAAAGTTGTGAAAATTAAGGGTCACACCCGTTTTCAAGGGGAGATAATTAGAAATTAATAAAAAATTTCGAGAAATTTTCAAAAATCTTCTTCTCAAGAACCAGAAAGCCAGGACAGCTGAAACTTGTGTGGAAGCATCTTCAGGTAGTGTAGATTCAAAGTTGTGAAATTCATGACCCCCGGGGGTAGGGTGGGGCCACAATGGGGGGTCGAAGTTTTACATAGGAATATATAGAGTAAATCTTTGAAAATCTTCTCCTCAGAAACTAATCAGCCAGGAAAGCTGAAACTTGTGTGGAAGCATCCTCAGGTAGTGTAGATTCAAAGTTGTGAAAATCATGACCCCCGGGGGTAGGGTGGGGCCACAATGGGGGGTTGAAGTTTTACATAGGAATATATAGAGTAAATCTTTAAAAAATCTTCTTCTCAGAAACTAAACAGCCAGGAAAGCTGAAACTTGTGTGGAAGCATCCTCAGGTAGTGTAGATTCAAAGTTGTGAAAATCATGACCCCCGGGGGTAGGGTGGGGCCACAATGGGGGTTTGAAGTTTTACAAAGGAATATATAGAATAAATCTTTAAACATCTTCTCAGAAACTAATCAGCCAGGAAAGCTGAAACTTGTGTGGAAGCATCCTCAGGTAGTGTAGATTCAAAGTTGTGAAAATCATGACCCCTGGGGTTAGGTTGGGGCCACAATGGGGGGTCGAAGTTATACATAGGAATATATAGAGTAAATCTTTAAAAATCTTCTTCGCAGAAACTAATCAGCCAGGAAAGCTGAAACTTGTGTGGAAGCATCCTCAGAGAGTGTAGATTCAAAGTTGTGAAAATCATGACCCCCGGGGGTAGGGTGGGGCCACAATGGGGGGTCGAAGTTTTACATAGGAATATATAGAATAAATCTTTAAAAATCTTCTTCTCAGAAACTAATCAGCCAGGAAAGCTGAAACTTGTGTGGAAGCATCCTCAGGTAGTGTAGATTCAAAGTTGTGAAAATCATGACCCTGGGGTTAGGTTGGGGCCACAATGGGGGGTTGAAGTTTTACATAGGAATATATAGAGTAAATCTTTAAAAATCTTCTTCTCAGAAACTAATCAGCCAGGAAAGCTTAAACTTGTGTGGAAGCATCCTCAGGTAGTGTAGATTCAAAGTTGTGAAAATCATGACCCCTGGGGGTAGGGTGAGGCCACATAGGGGGGGGGGGTGTTAAAGTTTTACATAGGAATAAAGAGTAAATCTTTAAAAATCTTCTTCTCAGAAACTAATCAGCAAGATGATTCTTTATAATTGTTAAGACTTAGGCTCCAGGACAATTCTTCGGCCTCACAAGAAGGTTCAGAGTTTGATGTAGCTAAATATCCCATATATAAACAATTGTAAAGGATCTTTTTGAGAACTGCAATACTCAACATGTGACATGACTATAAAATTGAAGCAGGCAGCTTTTTTTTCATTAGAATCTTTTTGTATTACTGTTTTGGGTTATTGCCCTTGATTTATTGATTCTTGATTATTTTAATTAATGCATCCACTGTTAACCAATTATTGTGATGATTATTTTTATACAATAATAAATATTCAATGTATATAAGTTGTTCTGCATAAGTAGATTTTGGTTAGGCTGGATTAGTTTGTTTATTTTTGATTTCCAATTTTTAGATACTATGAATTATTTTAGGCCGGCACATGTATAGGGACAGTGTCTATTGCATTGCGACGAGCGACTGTTTGGGGTTAAACTTGAACAGGTGCGGAGAGATTGAGGGTTTTGACATCCCTGCTCTTTCTAATCTTCGTGTTTTTCTAACCAACGATACAGAATGTGCGGTCATTTCTGCCCTGTATCGCATTAATACAAGTGTGCGGTCATACCTGCTTGTATTGGTGGTGGTTGTGGCGGAGCACTAGTGTATGGTCATCCCTGCTGGTGTTCTGGCCTTTCTAGCGCAAGTGTGCGGCACTCCCTGCGTTAGGTTGAGCTGTTCGCGCAAGTATGAGGTCATCCCTGCTTGCGTTATCTCTGCTTGCATTAACGTTGGTACCTGTTGAGTTGCGTAGGTGTGCGGTCATCCCTGCCTGCATAACGTTGAGTCCCTATATATGTACAGGAGCGGTGATTAAAGTCTGCTCTTGTAAATATTTTCAGCAATCAGGGCTATCCGTGTTCCAAGGGGGAAAAATGGATTTTATTTATACAGGATCTACATGTATTAATGTTCATTGTCCAGATTGTATTATGACTCCATTAAGCTGACTTTATCATACCTATTGTTCCTCAGGTGAGCGATGTGGCCCATGGGCCTCTTGTTAAAAAATTGTGTCCAAATTTTTTAGATATGATTTTGAGATAATTGTTCAAGAATATTCTATGCCTTTTTGGTAACCAGAAAACAGATGACATTGAATAGTTTGATAAATCTTTAATCTGCTATTTAGATATGGAATGCGTTATATGGCAAAAGTGCTCAAAGCAGCTTTAGAAAAGAAATTTCCTGAAGCTGCAGAAAAAGATGTTCTTAAGGTGAGTGACAAAAATATTTCCCTTGATAGTGCACACCTACGGTTAAATTACAAGCTCTTAGATCTTACGAAGTTGTGATTTCTATTGATATTCTCAACTAAATTGATATGACACAAGATGTGTGTTCTTTAAAATTGCTAATTTGGACAATTTGCGCACAGGTCAGATAACTTTGTCATTAGCTCGTTTTATTGTACATTATGTGCTTTTAATGATTATTATTTTCTGCAGGGTAACGGTTGTTTATCAGTTTATCATCCTGATAGATTTCTTGATGTTGATTTTTTTTTTTTAATTTAGATGATATTTATTTGTTAGATTGTTGGGAACTTGCTGTACTATAGATATATAAACTCTGCCATTGTGGCACCTGACGCATTTGACATAATTAATGTGGAGGCGGACAAGCAACTGTCCAACGACCAACGAAGAAACCTGGGATCTGTGGCCAAGATTCTGCAGTTTGCTGCATCAAACAAAGGGGTGGGTAATGTCACTGTCACACAATGTTTACTATTGGTCACTGTCTAGTGTTGAGACCTAGAATACAGCAGACTCATTCTGGAGATGCATCGGCTTATTAAACATGGCTATCGGTAATTTGCAAAGGTATTTCAAAAATTTTCCTGGCAGTTAAATTATGTATCATGCCTACTCGTAGTTAAAAGGGGAGTATTGCTCATCTTTTAGCTTTCAAATCATCGATCTTTTGATACAGTAACTCTAGATCTTTTTCAACCAGTATCTTCAGACTATTTCGCTTGGTAGTTACAGATTTTTCAAAATTGTACAAGTTACTGTTTAGCTAAGACAAAGGCCATGGATTGTCATTCTTGCAACCTATATTTTACACCTAAACTTTGAGAAACAAGTTTTTTAGAGTTGTATGTCATCACATAATGCCTTGTTTGCAAGCATATTTGATATTTCTGTTTTGTATGATAAATAACATTTTTACTCTCTCTCTCTCTCTCTCTCTCTCTCTCTCTCTCTCTCTCTCTGTCTCTCTCTCTGCAATTTCATTAAACAAAACAACACATACTGGTAATATGTACATGTATACACAAGAAATTCAATTTTAAAGATATATTTCTTGAATAAGTTCCCGTTTAAGAATAAATCTAAAATCCCATGATCTGTATTTTACATTTACTTCGAAATATGTTTAGTAATATGTCAAATCGTTAATGTAATAAAACATCTTTACAAATGACATTTTTAGACATCGTTTGAACATTATTCAGAAGATGTATGTATTTTTGCCTGTTTTATTCTCCTGTTCTTCATCTTTGCAAAGCCTCTAAAAAATTATGCCTCTCAATGAGAGTGCGCTTGTCTTTACGAATGAATCTCCTTGGTATAATCTGGTTAAAGATGTTCAAATTTTAAAAGCACCGCAGGCGCATGCTTGAAATATGAAGTCAGTGGAGTTGTGGCCTAACGATAAGCATGCACAAATGCTCAAGTTTCTTCACATCTATAGCTCTTAACTCCATCCGTATATTAAAGGACTCTACCAATGTCAGTGACATTGAAGATGAAAAGCACCGTTTCTGATTATATTTACACATGCATTGAAAGTGTCCTATTACAGTGAATGGGGAATGAAATGTGATTCAAGAAGCTGTGCATTCTTATATTAACTTCCATCTTATAACCTGTACATTGTATAGTATATATAGTACTCATCCAACCAGGCAGCATTATATATTGGGAGATGTAAAGCCTTTCAAAATTGCTTTTATTACACAGGGTTCTATGATTGGATTATTGGTATTTGGCATGTTTCAGTTCATCATATAAAGCACCTAAAAATAATTTTATCTTGTTGAGCATTTACTTAATATTTTGAATTAGCAAGGAGTAAAATTTGTGAATGAATAATAATTAGGTATATAGTATAACATATAATTTTTAAAAAAAACTCTTATTTGTGATATTTAAAAAGACTTTAAAAGATTTTGAGGATACTTTGGTACTATATGTATTACCGGTACGGTAGATATTTTCCTCCCAGGGACTTTCCTCTTTGAAGTACTTGTGACGCATATTATGTATTTTCAAAAGCATACAAAAAGTCTGGAACTGATCTCCAGGTTATACAAACACTTTTTATCTCACGACTTCCAGTTTGGTGGTGACAGCTCCTATTTGGCAGCCATGAATGATTACATCAGACAATCTCATGAAAAATTCAAGTAAGTACTTAAGTCAATTTCAAGTAAAATTCAATTAAAAAAAACAGTAGTAGAAATTAAACAACACAAAACATTCCTAAAGAGTAACTTTTAAAATTTTTGCTGTATTTCTTTATTTGTTAAAACTTACCTTAGTTTGAGGAATGAAAATAACATAGTAGGAGGAATGAAAATATCCTAGCATGGCATCAATGGTGAACATGCCTCCTAGATATTGTTGCTCTTTAGAAATTGCATTATTTTTAACCAAACTTATGAAAACGGTTTGTTCCTCTTGTTTTGGAATCAAAGACCATTCAAATAATATGTACTTAATAATGGTAACATTCTAGACAAAGACTTCTTAAACCAATCATTGATTTGCAGGAAATACTGTGTGGAGGCCTGTGAGGTCCCAGAGCCCGAGGATTTCTTTCACATTGACCAGTATTCCGACATAGTCACCATTGCTAAACCATCCATATACATCTCTGTTCAAGAAATTATTGACACTCATCAGGTGAGAATTCAGACTGTAAAGGTATTACCTGAAAAGTGTTACAACATGAGCTGTAGATGATTCATGTACTGGTAATCAAAAGGAATTCATCAGTACATTTAATATCAGTCATGCATATAAATTGATAGAATTACTATTTTGGGGTTGAACAAATCATTTCTAAAAATTGACTTTTCCATTTTAGTTTTACTTTTAGCAACAAAAAACTGTTGTGTGTTGGAATATTAATTATACATTTGGGACCTTTAACAATCTTGAATTGGGATACTAACCAAGGTTGCCTTTCAAAATCTAGACTAAAGCAAATCATGAAACAGACTAAAATATATGAACTCAATATTAATATTAAATATATGTATACAACTCAAATACAATAATTTAATTCAATTTGTGAAAATAAATAATAACTTTTTTGATATTTTTTGTTTGCTTGAATTTTGTCTTCCTTCCTCAGTTGTAATGCATTAAGTGACATTAAACATACATGTAAAATGAATATCAGAATGCCTTAATGATTTTAAGCAATATACTAGTATGTGATATACTTATAAACATGACCACCTTAACTTTCTATCTTGTTCACCATTAACAGTTGCTACTACATCATGAAGATCAGATAGCTCCAGATCCCCAGGATCCAATTCACGAACTCCTCGAGGACCTTAGGGAGGTCCCCAGTGTGGACGAACTCCTAGGTAAGACATACTGCTCAGTCTGTCAGAAAACTGTGATACATGTACTGTAAAATATAACTGCCAGGGATGACCAATTTTGTTTCATTGTAAAATTTAATTGTCTACAACCAATTAGTTTATCTCTAATAAGTTTCAAAACAGGGGGAATGATACTAACTTTGCTGTAATTGAGAATTTATCTTAAGCATGTTCTTTTTCATCATATTTACTGTATAGAGAAGGGCTTGGAGATAAATGACCTCAATAAATCTGTATTGCTAATTTTATTAATTTTGAGAGTTTTTTTGTTTGAATCAGGTACGGACCTCCCCGAGGATGAAGAAATGCGGAAGATGTTACAGACCCAGCTAGGAAAGACGGAGATCTCGCTTACCCTCAGCAATAAGTTCGAGGTTCCGGAGGATGACCAGGCCGATGTCCAACAACTGCTTGTCAGGTTTGTAGAATGTCATGCATGACCCAGGGAAGTTATATGAACAATAGAGTTGTTCACACTTGTACAGAGGGTTTTGTATAAAATATAGGTTCAGTATATGAAGAAAGAAAAAAACCATTTAGATCAAATTTTATTTTGCATAACAAATAGGGATATTAATTTCTTGTCAATATTTTTAAAAAGTTGTAGCTTATTGATTTTAGCGCTTGCTTGATAAGTGAAAATAATGCATGTCTTTTTCCAACCAATACATTGTCACTATATTCATCACATGCTTTTGAAGCATCATAGATTGTGTGTGTTATGTTCAGGACAAAGAGAATGGTGGTGGACGTGATCGCCTGTCAGACCGGTGATAACCTGCTACAGATCCTGGACAGCCCGGCATCAGAGGAACAGGTGAGGGAACTAGTCTGATAGGGAACTAGTCTAGTCAGACAGAAATAAACTTATAAGGCTCTTTTCTTTTTTTTTAAATGAGTACCAGAAATGATATTAAGAACAGTAAGGCTTTATAGTTGCTAAAGTGAAAGATTGACAAATAAATCTTGATAAATGATGGAAATTGTTTTGTTCAATAATGGTTGTATTTAAAAAAGTTAATCAGTACCAGTTAAATGATTAAATTTAACTTTTTCGCATTAAAAATTACTTCCATGGGAAAATTTTGCTAATAGCTATGTGCAGTACATTCACCTGTACACACTTTAAATAATGACCATCCATTTGTTTCCATACGTATATTCACTTGATAACTCTTTACAGGAAGAACTGCATCAGTCATTGGTGAAGAAGAGAGATGATAGGGACCATAGAGCTAAGATTGACAGTGAGGGCGGATTGATGCGACAGCAGAGCATGTCTGGCGATACTCGGTAGGAAGAGCGGCTCCCGAAAATTTAACCATCGTTTATTTGATTTACAGATTTTCTTGCCATTTCCAGTATCTCTCACTTTGAAAAATTTAATTTTGTAAAATAGTTATTGAAAATTACATGTTCTTTAACCTGATGATTTCGAAAGAAGAAGTCAATAAGTGCTGGTTAACAGTAAACGATGTAGAAAAGATAATTTTGTCACATTACAATGCTTCAAAATAGAGGCTAATTTTAAAATTTTAACTGCATGATAAATTGTTTTGATGTTTATAGAATGCCACTTAGCATGATGAAAACAAAGGTCAAGAAGAATCTACAAAACTTGGAGCTCCATGAAGTAGTCACTCGCAAAAATGGTTACCAAGATCTTGTCAACATGATTGCACAGGTAACTTAGAGCTGATTTTCCTCTATTGCATTCATTACCAATTTTCTGTTAAAAAAAAAATGGGTTCTAAACTATGTTTTTTAAAGTCTAATTTTAGAAGGTTTCAATGCTATGATCTTCAAAATGAGTTGGTATTCAGAATGTTGATTATGGATGACTGATGCTTAATTTTAAGAAGTCTTTCCCTGCTTTTTATACCCCCGCTCCGAAGGAGAGGGGGTATACTGTTTTATCCTTGTGTGTCTGTCCGTCCATAACAAAAATTTCTGTCGCATTTATCTCAGCAACTATTTATCGCAGATGCTTGAAATTTTTACACAGTGGTTGTTAAGGCATGCCATATCATGGGATATATTTTTGTGCCAATCGGATGTCAACTTCCTGTTAAATGATGACTTTGCTTATTTTTAACAAATTTTCAAACAAATTTCCGTCAAACATTTCTCAGCAACTATTTATCGCAGATGCTTGAAATTTTTACACAATATTTGTATAGGCATGCCATAGCGTGGGATATATTTTTGTACCAATCAGAAGTCAGCTTCCTGTTAAATGCGACTTCGTTTATTTTTAGCAAAAATTTTCAAACAAATTTTTGTCAAAGAATTCTCAGCAACTGTTTATAGCAGATGCTTGAAATTTTTACACAGTATCTGTACAGGCATGCCATATCGTGGGATATATTTTTGTACCAATTAGACGTCAACTTCCTGCTAAATGACGACTTTGTTTATTTTTAGCAAAAATTTTCAAACAAATTTTTGTCAAAAAATTCTCAGCAGCTATTTATCGCAGATGCTTGAAATTTTAATACACTATTTGTTTAGGCATGCCATATTGTGGGATATATTTCTGTACCAATGGGATGCCAGCTTTCTGTTAAATGTCGACTTTGCTTATTTTGCATATTCACATCAGAGCGGGGGTATCACTAGTGAGCCTCTCACAGATACCTTGTTTTCCAAGTGCAAGATCCTCATGACACAGTTCTTTAGAGGGAATAAAGCTCTACTGATTAGACATACTTTGTGATAGACATTTACTTTGGGATAATCAAATTAAATAGTGTCATAAAAGTTGTTCTTGGACTATTCCAACAAATAACCATAAACGTCCTTCACTGGCATTTGTACAGCACGAAATTTCATTTTAAGACTTTAGGGGGAAATCCTAGGTGATGAATCATTATGATTTTAAATCCTTGCTACCCTATGTTGTAGGACATTCGAAATCAAAGGAATTACAGGAACAGTAGAAAGCACGAACTGATGAGAGTGAGAGAAACAGTCAGAAGCTTGCAGGAGAAGAGGATGTTTTATGAATCTCAGATTGACTACTATAATCGATATGTTCAGAAGTGCATTGAGAATCTCCAGCAAAAGGGAAAGTAAGAATATCTCTTTCTTTTTCCATTTACTGATATTTATGCTACAGTATATACAATATGAAATGAAAACTTCATTACTTCTTTTGTTGTCTTTAGTAATAGGAAGTCCAGAGGTATTTTCAGAAGAGATGCTTCACAGAAAGCACATTTTGAATCGCTGAAGTACAGTGCAGCTAAGCTTCACGAGAAAGGAATTATTCTTGAAATTGGCACACTGCCAACCAATCAGTGAGTAATTTCAGTGATTTACATACAAGTACATGTATCAAGTTCACTCGTTAGTATGTTGAAAGAAATGGGACCACTACAAACCAATTATTTATAGCAAATATTGTAACCATGTCAACTAAGTATTCTATATAGAATAATTGAATATGTTGAGTGAAGGTGACATTGTTTGTAAACAAAACATTCTTTATTTGCAGGTTTAAGAATATGCAGTTTGAGATCAAAGAAACAGCGGATCCTGGCGTGTTTGAAGTTCAGGCCAAATTATTAGGAATGGAGGTCAAAAAGATTGACCTAGTCTTCCAGGTAAATTCTAAGCTACTGTTGTCGGAAACTTTCTGATGTTCAAGACATATTAACAGCATGAAGAGCATTGGTAAAGATGTTATGTTTTTTGTTCACTCTCTAATAAAAAATCACTTGGTTATTCACAAGTTGCTGTTAAAAATGAATTGTAAATAGAAATATTATGTACATTATTCAATATAACCAGGCCCAAGAATCATAAAACAGACAAGAGTCAAGATTTAACTTAAATAAATAATTCTTAATTTGCAGACAATTAAAGTGAAATTAAGCAAGGTTCAATGGCAGATTTATATTCGACTGTTGTTCTTCTAAATAATTTCTTTATACTACAAAGAGATTTTGACTTTACCTCAAAATATTTTATGATCCTCACGCCAAATAATCTGTAATTAAATGAACTTACATCAGAATCTAACCTTAAAATATTTCATAATCCAGATATTGTAATGAGATGAACTTGATCAGGGTCTTGTTGATGTTTTAAATTAGGACTTGCTGCAGCTACAGTATGAGGGAGTGGCTGTAATAGAACTGTTCAACGACGCCAAGGTCAACGTCAACCTGCTCATCTTCCTTCTGAACAAAAAATTCTACAGTGCTGGAAAATAATCCTTACAAGATGTTCAGGAATTCCCAAAAGAACTTGGAAATATTCTTGCTTTTTCTATGTGCAATAAACTGTTGGAACTTGTGTCCAACATCATTGACTTGTCACGGATTGTAATGCTTTGACACTGTGATGGGAAGACTGCAGTTCTCCCAAGTGAAACATGTTATGCTGCATTGTGTGAGACCAAGGACAGCCAACACTGAGCCCTTCTTAGCTTTATTTTATGCAATTTTAAATTACATGCTACATGGTCATGAATATTTATATCCAGTATTTGAATATCATTCTTTAAATATATGTAAACTGCATGTAGATCTGCTTTTGCAAAGAACCTTTAGTTTGTTTTACAATCTGGTAACAAGAGTTACTTATTGCCAGTAATATATGTTATATTTCTTAATATTTGCCAAACTTTTACTAGAAGTAGAGATTTGATTTTTGTAAATTATTTGGGTACCGTTTTGATGAGGAAGTAGATTGCATTTTAGCTAATTGGATATTGTCTTGAATTGTAATATTTATATCAATAGAAGAATTCCTTATATTGGAAGGCTGTAATGTGTTCAATCAAAAATGATTAATTTTTTGTTTTTAGATATGAACAGATACATGTACTTGTATTTTTGACAGTATAGTAAATCTCAGCTTGCAGAATCTCTTATATTAAATGCAGTGTTTCGTTCAGTTGTTAAAGCCTAGGATTTAACACTTTATTAATAATTTTGAATGGAATAAATTTTTTAATAATTTAATAATATTACTATCCTATCTTCATTATAGAACGATTTTTTTTTACATTAAACTTCTACCAACAGGGCAAGAAAATTCAAAGTTTGATTTAAAAATTTGAACTTTAAACATGTTGGAAAGTAGATAGTTTTGTCTCTTTCTTTAGCTCTAGTCTTTGGTCTTTATTGTTATAACCTACATATTGGGACCAATATTTGTAACACATTCCACTGCATTTCAAACTGTGTGCTGACTCAATATTATTACAGTAGTATTGGTTATCATACAGGGGTTTTGTCCTTTTTAACACCATTTCGTTTTTTTATATTATACATAACATGAGCTATGAGGACTCTATTCATTCTGCCCTGTATCTTTCTGAAAATATTAAAAGCTACATAAGGTCATTGTTTAAGGAGGCAGTGGATACATTTGTCAGTTAAGAAATGTGTATTGCTCCTCTGCTGTACTTGTTACAAGGATCAAATCATGTATACGAAATGTCATCTCCTACAGACTTTTAATGGTGCTATTTCAGTGGCATGGATCAGTTTTATTCAACAATAAATGACACTGTCAACGTGTTTTGTTGATTTTATGTTTCTATAAAAGTTTTGTCTTCACTTTGGAAAAAAATTTAAAATATCGGTAGATTAACATTTTCTCTGAGAGAATGATTTTTCAATGCCGATACCATCCACAGGTTGATAGAGAATTGAGAATCAACATGATGTTCGAAGGAAATTTGAAATAACTTATTAATTTTATTTTATAAAATTAAAAAGATCTTGTTTTATCCTTTAATTCACTTGTAAATTATCCATGCAAAAGATATTTGTAGACACAACTTGTTTAAAGAAAAATTCCGATTTTATACTTGACATTTATAGACTCAAAAATACATGTAATAGTTACCCCGTATACATGTATATGGTACGGTAATTTAAAAGTGTAAATGATAAATAGAGAAGTAATTTATAACATTCGTACAAGCAATGGAGACGCAAAATTATCGTGAAATATATGCATATTGCATATCAATTTTGGACGACCCCCCCCCCCCCCACACACACACACACATTTCACCAGTTTTTAAAGTGTTTCTGGTACATTTAAGTGTTATGTTATCTTTTTAGAAGAGTTGATAGAGAATATATTTTTCACATTCATTTGGTTCATTTGCAATTACTGGATGTATATGACATCAAAAGTGACGCTTTTTTAGAATTAAATCGAAATCAGTCAATAATCATCTCTTGGCTAGCCAAGGGTTTCTGATCCGCATCGTTCCTCACGAACAGCGTTGCGGATCAGAAACCATTGGCTAGCGAAGAGGGTCAAAATTGACATTTTTAACCGGGTTTTCCAACGGAAAAATCCGGTTATTAAAATGGTGAAAATGGCGGGCGGGCGGCTGCCAAAAGGGTACCTTTTTTGCAGAACAATTGTACATATATCAGAGGTGTGCATATTGGTAGGATTTTAAATTCTGATAATTTATCAAAAAAAATACCTGCTTTTGAACTTAGTCATTTTTTGGCAAAATATTGCATATAGGGTACCCTCATTGTACGGATAACTCCTCCTACAGTTCTCAAGATAGGAAGTTGTTCTTTTGCAGATCAATTGACCATATATCAGAGGTGTGCATATTGGTAGGATTTTGATTTCCGATAATTTATCGAAAAAAATACCAGCTTTTGAACTTAGTCATTTTTTGGCAAAATATTGCATATAGGGTACCCTCATTGTACGGATAACTCCTCCTACAGTTCTCAAGATAGGAAGTTGTTCTTCTGCAGATTAATTGACCATATATCAGAGGTGTGCATATTGTTAGGATTTTGATTTCCGATACTTTATCGAAAAAATACTAGCTTTTGAACTTAGTCATTTTTTGGCAAAATGTTGCATATAGGGTACCCTCATTGTACGGATAACTCCTCCTACAGTTCTCAAGATAGGAAGTTGTTCTTTTGCAGATCAATTGTACATATATCAGAGGTGTGCATATTGCTAGGATTTTGATTTCTGATTATTTATGAAAAAAATACTAGCTTTTGAACTTAGCCATTTTTTGGCAAAATGTTGCATATAGGGTACTCCATTTCACTGGATACGGGTTGACATGGATTATGGATACAGTTCACATAAAAGAAAACCCGGTTTGCTGTCACATTGACAGCTTTTCACTTGTTTTATCTTTTTTTAATGGGAAGTATAGAGCGATACTATGAACAAGGAAAACTTATTTTTGTCATTTACCGAGTAATAGTTTCTTTAGTCTTTCATATGACGTCTGTGTATTTTCCAATTTCAAGGATAACTCCTTCTTGATAATGGAAATCCGACCAACCAAATGAATGAGTAAAAGAAGATGGCGGAATAAGGTGGCGCAAATGCCCATTCGTGTTAATATTGAAATACAATTTTGAATTTATTTTCCCCCGATTAAATATATTTAAATATATCATAATACAAGTTTGCAAAAGCAATATTTCTAACTATAGTCAGTTTTTGATATATTTAACAAAAGATAAGAAAAAAATATTGTCTGTAATTTTGGTGGTATCGAACCCATAACATAAAAACCCTAGATATATAAGGTTAACTTATGTCAGGTACTCTAACCACTTAGCCATTTCAGACACAACAAAGAAAACTGTTTAAATATTATGTGTGACTTTGGCCACGAACGAACGGACTTGTATTATTTTTTCAATACGTTCAGTTGTTGGGATACAAAATGATATTTTTATAGTATAGTGGGTCACCTCTCTACGTTTTTGTTGATTGAAATCGGTTTGTTTTCCAATAAACCTTATTTAGACTATGAGAAAAATATGGAGCACAGACCCACTCTATAAAAGAAAACGCCTTGAAGTTCTAAAAATGACAGTATATGCAGGTTTTGATACGTATACGCCTGTTTAAGTCAACATATTCCAAGTATTGAACATATCTATATATAGGTTAAAAATGAATGATTTTTAAATATATATTGTTTTAAATGATTTTTAAAAATATATATCAGATTTATTGATACTTTAATTTTTCAGTAGCTTATCCGACCGTGTATGGGCATTTTACACGCCTTATCCACCCATTTTTTTTGTTAACAACGAAAGTCATATATAATGAGATAACCTTCTCGTGAAATTCATTTTTAATTGTGTGTTACATGGACAAGAATATTAAAAACCCATTTGAATACAATTTTAGATTTTGTAAACTATATATTCTATTCCAAATAATCCTAGTTTCTTATATATACCCTCTGAGAATGATTGATGCGTATTACTATCTGTTAAATACATAGTTATTTGGCAGATTTTTATAAGAATTTATATATATTTTAATTATATGGGTATCATTGATTAGAAAATGGATGTAGGTATATTTTTTTTAATTAGTTGACCTGGTACCACCAGGAATGTAAAGATCTGTAATATATTGACTTGTTGCACACACCTTTATCTCAAGACAGCCTTGTTAAAAAGTATGGGCCAAAGGAAGAGAACATTTCAAAACGGTCTGAAATGACCTCACCTTTGCTCTAGAAATCTGGTTCAAGGGTCACTGCTCATAATTTATCCACTGTTTATGTGAAGTATTGACCGGATATAAATCTTTAATGATTTGTACACCACACTCTTCTAGCAGAGTGCAGCCCGAATTGTTTGCAATGTCCACTACTTTATTTACATATAAACGATAAAAGACAGTATTGTTATTTAAACTGTATTTATTAGATAAATTGTGTATTCAATGAATATTAATATCAAGAATATTAGTACATATATCTCTCTATTTTGAATGTGATATATTAATAGAATGAGAACATAAAATATCTATACATTAAAAATGCATTATTAAACAATCATAATACGTAATGGATATTTATATTGTTTTGAAATGGAGCATACAATTATAAAACCTATGGTATGTCTTTAGATTGTGTTCGCCTGCCTTTGAGCAACATACATTATGAATGTACGCTTTCTAAAATATAAATGATCTCGGCACATTTAAGATGCAAATTAAAAAATCATATTTCTTTAACGCGAACAGAGTAAAAGTTTATATTATTTTCTCATCTATAACAAAACTTCTTCAAAAGATTACTACTTCAGGTACAATTTAAAGCAAACGACGTTCATATGTTTTTCATATATATACATTGTATTTTTAATTAAAATCATTTTTAATCTCCCATGGATTTCATTTAAGATTCTTCAAATGGTGTGGTAACGTATTGGTAATCATATTATGCTATCACGAATATAATAATTCTAGATGTAACATTGTACACATACCCATATGTCAAAGTGTGAATCATTCTGATTAAAATTGGTTAAAGTATATTTAATTACAAGCAGTTACTCTCATCCTGCTGCTCTTATTATTGCTTTTGATTGTTGATGAGATTAAACGAATATTTCACCTTTTTATGGTAAGGAGATTGTGGTTGGGACTGCTGACCCTGCTCCGACGATCTACCTATTCATTTCATAGACAATAATATAGCAGTCACAGTACCAATCATTCATGTACAATCTGCGGAGTTTATTTCGGCTCCTGTAGATTAACAACTTCAGATCAAATTTCAAATTAAATAAAAGTTGTTTTGTAACTGTTTTTGCTTTGTTCTGTTTGTTTTTGTTTCCTTTTTTGTTTTTTTTTGTTTTGTTTTTTGTTGTTTTTTTTTGTTTGTTTTTTTTTGGTTACAATTGTTAGATATATAAACTACTCTTAAGACGTGATATACATTGTAGAAACAAAAACACACGAAAATATATGTTTTAAATGACTATAAACAGTTGGTACAAAGAATCAGAGAACCATAAAGTGATCGTTATGACGATCGCAAACTTGATATGAAAATACTTGAGAGTCGAACGTTGTTAATTTTTTTTTTCAAAAAGGTTGAAATAAATGAAATTGAAATACCGATTTTTATACAGTATGTACATACAAACAGTTTTACAGACAATATACAAAAAAATATATTACATGATAAAAAAAAATGTTTTGTCACAAAATACAACCTTTACTCAACTTTAAAATAGATAACTGAGTACATGGTGTGTATGTCTCATTTCCAAAAGGAAAACTTTACAAAGTTTTATCTGGTTTACCAATGAACTTGTACGCAATTAAAAGATATGTACCCCCCTGATAAATAAATAAAAATCTTTTTTAAAAATATACATACCGGTATGCATTATATTAAGCAAATACTCCCGATGAGATGAATTTTATCGCCTCCGCTTTTTTTCTTTAAATTTGTTTTCGATATGTAAACTATTGAACCACTAAATTGGCATCGCGTAAAGTGATTGGAAATAAATTGCTCATGACTGTCATTAAGAAATCGAAAAATTATGATTCATTATAAAACAGTGGGTTGTATAACAAAAGGTATGGGCAGTGGAGAGGGCAAAAAATACATTTTTATAAAATCAATGGTAATTTAAATTCAACAATCAAAAACAATATATATATATATGACCATAAATGCAAAACCAACTACATGTATCTTCTTGCAATTTAAATATACATAAAATCAACCAAAGGTGTCTTTATTCAAATCAACAGACAAAACGTAAAACCAACATACATAAATGCAAAACGAACAGACATCAACATAAAACAAGCGGACGCACAAAAATGACGTGTGTTAGGGAAGCAACTCGAGCGGTGTCCAGTCAAGTCTTACACAGACCATCTCGTTCATAGGTCATCTCGTATAGAAAAATCAACTCGTATATATACAAAACAGAGAAGGAAGTTTTTTTAATCTTAAACAACGTTTTTGTAGATTAAATCATGTTTCACACAAATTGCTCAAACATGTTCTAGTATATACAATTGTACATTCAGATAATTACTTGTCATTCTTGATAAATGACATCATTGTTCTAGTCCTGAGTTATAAGACATCACTTCCTGTAAAAGACTGCAGACGCCAGTAATATGTTTCGTGGTTTGTGTTATTAAAACGAGCTTTTGGTGACAAAAAGGTAAGAAATACAACAATGCTTTGTCATTGGTGTTGTATTTATCATGTCAAATCATTTGTAGGTAGAAGTTTAATTATCATACTAAATATTTTCAAGATGTTTACTAAACAAACTGAGACAATGACTTTGTTCACTCGTAGGGTATTTAAGAGTAGCAGCCCATATGTGTACTTTATGTCATTAGTGTTACTGTAACTGTTACAAAGTAACACCAGTAATGAGTTTAGTTACACCACTGATAGATAATATACATTTAATTTCACATATTTTTATATTTTGAACTTCATTTTTGATTTAAAATTTTAATCAATTTAAATTTTAATTTAAGTGTATTTAATTTCTTTTTTAAAACAATTCTTCTAATTGAAAAACAAATTTAGAAAAAAATAGTAACGTCAATGAATTGTGCATGTAATAATTATGACAAAAGTATTGTAAAATGAACATTTTTTTGTAAAATAACATAATCTTTATTTTATTTAGATGGTTAATACATGAAATATCCCCCAAATTACGACATATTCCCCGCTAATGATATTCAACAGAAGATGCTTACTCCTAGGCACCTAATCCTACCTCACAGTAACCTCTATTGTTGCTCTGCTTTGAATTTGTACTTCGTTTTATGGAGTTTTGAAATGGTTGACAGTTTGTTATTGTCATTTTTTTCATGTAGAAGAAGATAACATCCATATCAATTTAAATAATCAGTTTGTAATTTTTTTAATTTTGCAATTTATCTAAAAGAGAGAGAGAGAGAGAGAGAGAGAGAGAGAGAGAGAGAGAGAGAAAATATTTAAGATACAAAAGTAAACTCATGTAAGAAATTTAAAAGTACACAGTAACGCCAATGACATGTAATGTAATACCTAATGTTATATGTGCCAATTACATTAGCATCAATTTGATACAAATACTTTTGCTTGTATAATATATTGATCATTTTAAAAAGCTTGTATAAATTGTAAAAGGACAGTATTCAAGTCAGTTTAGATAATCACTAATAATAAATTACAACTAGTAGACTAATTTTTATCGAACATGAGAAGTCTTTCCATCTCATTAATTTTTATATTTGTTTCAATATAATTAATGAAACATTTTCTCTTCATTACCTATGAAAAAGTAAAAAAAAATCAAAGATGCTATTTCTTTTTATTTTGACCATGACTTTTGACCTTTATGTTAAATTAACTGGTAGAGGTCAACATTTCAATTTAAAGTTGTTTGATGGCCTTACGATGTAAGGTTCAAAAGTTGTAGGTGTTTTAACAAACTTAAGAAACTTTCAGGGGCGATAACTGCTAGAAGGGGGCCTCGGGCCCTTTTGGTATAATAGATTGAAGAACCCTCTAGGTGTACTGAAGACATTGGTAAAAGTTCCAAGTCTCTCTCCCTAACGGTTTATGAGAAGTAGCGATAACAAACATTTTATAAGGGCAGTAACTCTATAATTGTTTCAAAATAGGGGCTGAAGGGTCATATTTTAAAAAGTCGCAAGGGGAGTAGCGATAACAAGTTTTTTTTTTACACGAAGACAATAACTTTGCAAGTTCTGGGAGGTATCAAGCAAAGGGTCATTTGGTACCATAACTTTTAATGATAACATAACAAAAAAATTGTTTCAATATCTTTTAAAACAAAAAAGCTGTCTCTGGAAGAAAGGGAAGAAAAAATAAATAAAAAACATAAGAAATACAAAAGGTATTTCACCTAAAAGATGGAAAGACCTAATAATACATGTTTAATAGTGTATGATTAAAGAACCAATTAGAGTTGGATCTAAGTATGTTTTGAAAGTGAAAAATGGACAAACATTGCGGAAATGTGTGCTGAGTTAGTAGGTAGAGATACCATATTGAATGACTTTTTTAAGCATTTGACATAATTTTATACAAGAGGCCAATTGGCCTTAACGGTCACCTGAGTAGCATATAACCCATACACAAACTTGTCAAGGAGTCTCATATATGCATTTAATTAGGTTTCATCCTGGAGTAGAAAAATTATAAATTTGTAATGACGACCACCTCCCTGCCTGAAATCTTTTAAAAAGAACTATAAAACCTATAATTTTGGTGAAAAACTTAAAGATCTGGTATAAAAATCACGAATTCAGTTTTCCTTTCAGGTGTGTGGGAGTAAAGAAGATAATTTTTAAACATTATATGCATTCACACCTATACATCCATTTTGGCCCTGCCCTAGGGTAAAAACCCATACTCCAGGGGACATGGAATTTAAAATTTAGTAGAGGACTTCCTGATAAACATAATTATAAAGTCAGTTTTTCATACAGATGTGTGAGAATAGAGAAGAAGATTTTTTAAACATTACATGCATTAACACTATATTGCCCCCCCCCCATGTCCTGAACCCCGGACCCACGGGATTTCAATTTCACAATTTTGGTAAAGAAGTTAGTGGACATCATAACCATGTATTCAGTTTTTGGCCCACATGTATGGGAGTAAAGAAGAAGATTTTTTTAAGATTTAATATATTTTTATCATATGGCCATATTGGCCCCACCCTAGAGCCCGAACCCTTGACACAGGGGTCATGAATTTCCCAATTTTGTTTGAGGGCTTCAGTATAAATGGGAGTAGAAAAGAAGATTTTTTTTCTAATATTTTATACATTTTTACTATAGGGCTATATTGGCCCCACCCTAGAGCCTGAAGCCCCGACACAAAGAACATGAATTTTACAATTTTAGTAGAGGGCTTCATGGACATCATAATCATGCATTTAGTTTTTAACAAATACATATGGGAGTAGAGAAGAAGATTTTCTAAGATTCACTACATTTTTTATTATATGGCGATATTGGCCACACCCCAGAGCCCACACCCCTGACCCAGGGGCCATGAATTTCACAATTTTGGTAGAGGGCTTCATGGACATCATAACCATGCAACCAGTTCCTCACATGTGTGGGAGTAAAGAAGATATATTTTTGAAAATTTGGCTTTTTTGGCATATATGGCCCCGCCTGTGGTGCCCCGGGGGTGGTAGAGCCATGAATTTCACAATTTATATTCCTCTGACCATAGAGATGCCTCACATCAAAAATGGTAACAATTGGACTTGTAGTTTTTAAGAAGAAGTTTATTCAGGTGACCTTAAAAAATAAAAAGAATGTTAATTACCATATATGAATGCTTGCATTTTATAATTGGGATAACCAAATGTCATTGGTGTTACTTTGTCAAATTTTGCTTTTGCAAATCATTTAAAGAGTTAAACTTAATAAATCATTTTTCATCTTTGTAATTAAGCAAGCTTAATATATGAAAGAAAGTTTTTTCTTTAATTCTTTGAGATGTTCTAGACTTAAAATTTTAGTTTATAAGTCAGTGGCGTTACTTAAACTGTGTTATTGGCATAACTGTCGAGTCGTTGGAGTTACCAGTCATATAAATGTTCTTTCGTCTTAAAATTTATGTATTGAGTGGTTTGCAAATCATGATTATTAAGGTATTGAAATTTTGGATGGATTGTATGTTACTAAATTTTGGGTGTTTTTTTGCTATTTGTGTTCAAACATATGAGAATGTCTCATATTCATGTCAAAACTGTAAAAGGAAAACTTACTATCATAACTAAATGCTGTTAATTTTTATTCTTTGTTACGTCACATTATTAAAGAATTATTTGTACCTCAAATTTAATTTTAAAAGTTATTGTCTATCAAAGCCAGAGCTAGTAAATTCGTATGTAAAACTGAGTTTTCTTTAGAGTTGCCGATGTTTATAATTAAGGTGTTACCTATTACTCCGTATTACAAAATCACTCTAGGTGGTAAACCGTCCGAATACGTGTAAGGGCAAAAAGTGATAATAGCATTCTCAGATAAGTTGCTCTGCGAATTTTATGACACGCCTCAGACTCTAGTGAACGCTGATATGAGCTAAGAGCTCCCAAGTAGTCCCCACAGACATGTTGACAAATCCCAAGTATCTGCCATGATATGTCTGCGTACAGCACACAATCGTATGGATCGTTATAAATACTCAGCCTAGCGTAAAGATATGGACATATTTTTCTAGATATGATGGGTACATGTGACCTTTTACCACAGTGCAGCAGTGTGCGGAGGTCCTGTAAAGACTGTTGTGCCATGGCTCTCGCACCTAATTTATGGAAATTCAGTATCAACATCATGTGTAACATCACATCAAAAGGAATGACTAATTCGCCAGATTTATCACTATTCTCTTCGTTTGCATTCTGCTCTATCACAAGCTCACTGAAAAACGTGTCTGCATTATCTAAATCAATGTTATAGATTATGCATTTTCTCATCATAGCATTAAATGACTTTACTTCCACGGAGTAAGGTCTTGCCCTCTGTGTACATCTCAGTGATTGTTCATACTGACCGTCTCCATAATAGTACATGGCTAGATAAAGATGCTCAGGCACACTGCCTATTGCAGAAGAAAATTTTAGCATGGAACACGCATACGTTTTTGCCAAATAAGTGTGTTTTCTACACATTTTCTTTTGTAACATACGTTGTAGTATCAATCCAGCAGAACGAATAATTAATGTTGTCATGTACTGAACTATCGCTGCGTGATATTTTGTGATTTTTCCTCTGAGAAATATTTCTATCCTGTTCATTAACGCTGCAGCTTCTTCTAAATTTTTTATATTTCCTGGTAACACAATTTTTTTTATTGTTTCTAACTCTTTACAAACATGAACGTCATTCAGACATCTTTTTTCCTGCATGAATGGCAATTTTTTGTTGATAATGGCATCACTAAAGTAACGTTTGATTGTAGGACTTAAACACAAACACTCAATCCCATTGTCATAAAAACCATATAATTGGTCAAATAAAGCAGCCTGTGCATGCCCAGTGACTTTTACTTTAAACATATTGTTCTGAGGAATAAAAAAGTTCGGACAGCAACCTGTATTGACCCAGTGAATAAGTAATTTGAAACAGTTCCAGAAACAGCACAGTAAGTTGTCTGGGGTCCATCTAAGAGTTCTGTCATTCTGGATGACCCAAAATAGAACTGTTTTTATAAAATATGAACACAATATGGGCGCCTTGCTTTTTTCGTTAATGACTTCCTTGAGAAATATTTTGAATAGACCATAACATATAAATTGGCAATGATTAAGTGAATATACAATTATTTGTTCGGCATTTGAAAATGAGATTCGCCATTCCAAATTCTCACCAGAAGTGCTGCCAATAGGTACAACATGGCAGCCAGAATTCACGATTTGTGACACTTCTGTTTCTGCCGGCCAACCTGATTGTTGACATCTCTGTATCCATTGTATGGCTGTATCTGGCCAATGATCTACCTTAAAACAACAAACAAAATCGATTTCCCCTGAAGCAGATACTATACATAGAGCAGGTCCATGCAGTTTACAGTTCCTGTAAAAATCTGTGGATGTTAATATTTTATACATATTTTTGATGAATAAATAATTAGAAATATATTGACCATCGTTAATTTCTACCCAACAAGATATTACATTCAAATGATGACCTGGAACAACGAGTTTCAGTCTTGTAAACCCTGGGGATAGATCATCACACTCCATCAGTATCACTGTGTGGTGTGGGTTACGGTAGAGACAGATCTGAGAGGGATTGCAGATCACTTTATCACTTATACACCAGTGCATGATATCTTCATCAGAAGTCTTTAGCCTGAATCCTTCACGGAAACTTCCACTCAGCTTCAATTTATAGTATCTCTTTTCAATAAATACATTTCCTGTACCTAATAAGTCCTCAGGAATGTCAATTACTTCCCTTCTGAATCTCACCTCTGTTGAAGTCCCTAACTCTCCACAAAGTCCTTCATAAACATTCGTAGACAGACGAGGGGCATTTTTCATCCTAAAAATTAAACAAAGGGCTCATAAGAACATTGCTCACTTGAGCATCAATTTACACTAACATATATATATCATTTTTGCTATGTAATATCAATTTTAACAAATAACATACAGCGACTGCAATCATGCGATGATTTAGCTACTTGAGGAATACAATAATCACCGAGCCTAAAAAAGCAAGTTGAATATATTTAAACAATAAAATGCTTTCTTTGGTGATTCATTCGGGATATGAAGGTAGCGACATTGCAGAAAAAATACATAATTAATTTTTTTTTTTGCAATGATCGCTGCTTTCAAAACCCACATGAATCATCAAAGAAAGCATTTTATTGTTTATATTCACATCTTTCTTTTAACTAATTAATTAATTCATTATGAAAAGTTAGTATAATTCACTAAGTTACTGTTAACGTATAAGTACGTTAGCTAAAAGAAACAGCCAAATTTTCTCCTGTGAGACTTTGAGTCTGACATCATCATGATTATATCTTGCAGTCTGTGATTTTTCTTAGGTCGCTGTAGGCTCCTACCAATCGATAAACAGGGCGTGTCAATTCCAGTCCTGTCAGTATCTTGTAAGTTTCATCCGCTGTAGATTTCAACCATTCGATAAAAGGGGCGTGTCAATTTCAGTCTGTCTGTTTCTAAAGAACTATGAATTAAATTAACTAAAAGTTTCCGTAAGAATATAGAGGAAATAATACTTGGTATATATATATATATATATATATATATATATATATATATATATATATATATATATATATATATATATATGTATATGTATGTATATATATATATATATATACATACATATACATATATATATATATATATATATATATATATATATATATATATATATATATATATATATATATATATATATATATATATATAAATTCAATATATCCTTTTTCTTGGTACCGGGGATGAATAAACACAAAGAATAAGGCCAATGCTCAAACAACTTTTATTTATAGCCGTTTCGCCCTACTAGGCTGAAGAGCCCGGTAGGGCGAAAGCGCTATAGATAAAAGTTGTTTGAGCATTGGACTTATTCTTTGTGTTTATATATATATATATATATATATATATATATATATATATATATATATATATATATATATATATATATATATATATATATATATATATATATATATATATATATATATATATATCTCAGGCTTGGGGCGAATTACATTGTAAAGTAATGCATTACATTACCATTACTTCATGAATTTGGGCATTAAATTACCATTACCATTACTTGATTTTCTTGAAGTAATGCATTACATTACCATTACATGAGTAAAGTAATGCATTACCATTACCATTACTTGTTTTTTTAAAGTTAAGCTATTAATGAGTTTTTGCAAATGTTTTAAATATACAACACTCTTTTACATATCTACAGCTTCATGCTCAGTATCAGGTTCAAATTCAATGAATAAACAAGAGTAATTCTATATTTGCTCAATATACATGTATAATCATATTGTGGCAATATGAACAACATATTACATAAGTAAAATGATATTTATAGACATTTGGCATGATGCAATATCAGATATGAAATAGAGACACAGGATAACATGTGTAACAAAAAACAATTTATGAAATAATGTTGCGGTTTTTAAAGGCTAGATATAGATATATCCCCAGATTACACAAATCTTTATAATTTTGGACACTTAATTTTATTAATTTATAAACAGATGATTTTTCCCAGTTATATTTCTTGATATATTTTAATCGTATTTCATTTTACGGAGCACACTTTAAGACAAAAGATTGATGTTGCACTTTAGGATCGAAGTTTCAAAGGGTTCATCTTTTAAATGCATCCATCTTCCGGGCTATGCTAAATACATGTTTTGCAGGAGCAGTCAAAGCTTGGACTGGAAAATACTGTTTGACGATCTTTATCCTAGGATATATTAAAAATTTAGTGCAATAATAGATTAAATACATAAATCTTGTATTTTCTATCAGTCCAAACTGATGTACAGTGTAATTAATATACAAGAGAGAGAGAGAGAGAGAGAGAGAGAGAGAGAGAGAGAGAGAGAGAGAGAGAGAGAGAGAGAGAGAGAGAGAGAGAGAGACACACACACACACACACACACACACAGAAAGAGAGAGAAAATAAGTAAGATTATTTTCAAATGGGTTATTATATTGGAAGTGATATTGATTTTCATCATGGATAGACAGTGCATTCATTTTGCTTTTAAAAGGTGCATGTCTGTCTCCTATTCTATTGTGACATAGCAAAGGAAAGGGGATTGGTGTGTTTAGCACTTCTTATAACAATAGATTGTTTTGATACTTAGATTATCCTGGGGGCATAGTGTGTTGTTGACACATTTCTTGTTGAAGTGCAAACTAATTGGAGTAAATTGTTTAAATGATTAAAAACTATATATATATATATATATATATATATATATATATATATATATATATATATATATATATATATATATATATATATATAATACAAAGGTTGACATTGCGTTAATTTCTTATTGTATAAAACTAAAAGAATATTGAATATTCTTTTAGTCAAGGGTGTATTACACTTTCAAGACATGCCATCTACACATCTAATGGATTGTGAAGTCAAAATGAACAGTTTTTTTCAAAGTGCATAAATATCGTCGATATTAACACACTTTGACAAAAAAAATTCTCAAAGCGCGTTGAACTGGTCCCAAATTAACGCAGTTTACTGAAAGATTTTTCGAAGTGCGTTTTAACACAGCAAGCCATCATAAAATTCTGTATCATCTTGGGTAAAACACCGATAGAAACGAAATAAATGATGAAAAAAGCAGGAAACATTGAAATATTTAGAAATCATTTATCTACAACAGACACAAGCGATTTTGCTATAGAGTATGTGATTGTACCCTCTTGTCAGACGGTGAATGCTGCATATTACTCTCAGGTAAACCGAGTACGTCAATGTTATAAAAACGTCGTTATTAACTTGGACTGGGCTGTGCGGCCGGTGTAACGAAGAAGTTTGACCCGAGTTGAAAATTGACCCGCGGGGGTTATTTTTCCACGTTGAATATTGAGACCAAAAGTGTTGAATAAAGACCCTTATCCGTTAAAAGTTGACCCGCATCGTGAAATTTTGAACACGAAACCGGTGTAACGAAGAATATTGACCCGGGGTCATTTTTCAACGGTATTAGAAAGATTTTTCTTATCTGTGATGACCTCGACACGTTGAAAATTGATCTTGTTGAGAATTGACCCTAACCTCAGAGTTTTAATCTAACTGGAAGTTACTCTATACAGTTTAAATGTACAATCATGTACACATTTGAAAGTTTCAGTTTTACAATTTTCATACTTTCCGATAAATATGCGGACGTGGCTGATCTCTTTGAGGTTGATATGTCCGTTTAACCATTTTATTTTGAGACTTAAAACATGATATCCATTAACTATTACATTACTATGTAAATAAAGCTAAGAAGATAATCGTTTGCTTCGGAATGAAACAGGCGAGTTGGGCTAGAATACTTTTTGACAAAGAATTGATTTTCATTCCCCGTGTTACATAATTTAAAGTTTAATCTTGTCATAATCTCTGATAAATATATCTAACAAATATATTGCCCATTATCGTTACTTTTCAGGCAACTCAACAGAGCTCTATTCGACAGCTACCCGACGTTGTATATAATAATTGAAAATGTATAACTATACTGTTTTATTTAGTAAAGGGTATATATATATATATATATATATATATATATATATATATATATATATATATATATATATATATATATCTATATTAAGACAAAAGGATATAACGTCAGGTACCTGACTGTGCTTAATTTGAAGGAGTCAGAATTTTTTCCTGACAAAATAATAACTGAATGAATGTATTATTTTTATCCAGTTTTAAATATATTATACATATTTACACATGTTTTTATTTATTTACGACTTAACAATATTTTTTCATAAACTCGCCAGATTAACTTTATTGAAGCACCATCCAATTATCTGCATATGCAAAGTCATATTTTTTTTAAAATGCAATTCATTTCTATTATTTGAGTTTTCAATTCCATTATTTACCTGTCATTTAGAAACTCGGGCAACTGACGTTATATATTTTCTCAAAATTAAAAACATATACCCTCTACAGCAAAAATGTTACAATTGATCAATAAACACTTGTTAAAATTCGGCCTTTAGCAGACGTAGATTGGAATATGGTGATGTTGTGTGGAGCAGCTGTATCAAGGAAAACTCCGAATTGCTTAAACATGTACAAATTGAAGCAGCCAGGACAGTGACAGCGATCAGCGTTAATTCTTCTAAAATCATTTTATATAGTGAGTTTAATTTTGAAACCTTACAATCTCGAAGAGATAAACATAAATTAATCATATTCTACAAGGTTATTAATGGTTTAGCACCACAAGATGTGTTAGATTTAAATCAATCATATTTTCAACTTAACATGACTATGATCATAGGTCCAATGAGCTTTTTTTAACTATCTACCACTATATCGGACTACTTATTACAATAACTTTGTTTTGTCTACATGTAAAGTATGCAATAATCTTCATACAGAAAAGATAACTTCATCAACTTTTATTAACTATCTTTAAGTCAAAACTTTAAAAAATCCAAAATAAACCTAGAGCTTACAAACACTTCAGTTAATGGAATAGGAAATATAATTTAATGTCAGTTATGGAATAAAGCTAGTAAAGCTTACTTATTTAAGGATTTTTTAATTGATTAGAGTCCATGTTTATACTGTGGGCCTGAATCTGAAGGAAATTAGATTTTTTGTCTCTCGAGGTTCAAGATAAACTCAACAAAGAGACGAACCTTTTAAACAACTTATTGACATTAGTGTACCTTTTCATATGAACTATATACTTTATTGTAGTTCTGATTTTTCGTATAAAAAATTGTAAAATTGTTTTCCATGTTTATAGTTATATTAGAGCTTAAAAACGTTTTTGATTCTCTTAAGTAACACTGTTTAAACCTATTTAAGTATTATAAATGTATATTTACTTATTATATATAGTTCCCTTTTATTTACTGTTCTTTTCAAACGGACTGGATCATGAAAATCTCATTCTTATGTTTGCATCTCTGCAAGTATAAATGAAGGTGATAGGTTTGTTAATGTAGGTGTGAGTACACATAATATACACATAATATATACACATATTATCAATAATATTCTGTAAACTTGTAATACTATATTCTTATGACCATAGATAATTTTTTCTTGACCTCCTATGTTTGAAAGGGTTAACAAAGGCTATGTCTGTTATCTAATCCATTCAATAACTTGCACATTCCGTTCAATAAAACGTTTAAATTAAATTAATAATGTAGGTGCCTCTGATAGGAGGGTCAACCATCTACTCCAACGCTGTTGTATGATCTTCTACTACATATTCCTGTAAAAAATGTAATTTACCAATTTATTGACTAAAACAATTACTGTTAGTAAATTTATGTTAAAATTTTGTGATCAGCGCAATTTAAAGCAAAATTATTTTATTGTCATCCTGTACAAAAATTAGGTTGCTAACTTGCTACAGATTACATGAAGCAAAATTGTTTATGCCAAGAAAAATTAGCGATTTGATGAGATCAAGGTGTCCTGACTGAACAAATAGAACACTAAAAAAATATCGGCTTTCAAGATATACAGTTTCTACACCATTGTTCATGAAAGAGTACATGTTAGCATATCATCATTGGGTAAACTGTTAATGGCTGGATGGGTGTGAATACAAAATTCAGATAGTCACAGTTTTAACAAACTCTGCGAGTGCAAACACAAAATTCTCAATATGTCATACTGTAAAATTTGTATTTACACCCGCCGAGAAAATATATAATGAACAATATCAAAGTTTTAATTTACTGGGTATAAGTAAAACCAAAATTAAACAATATGATGTATTGTAACTTTTTGAAATTATTTAAATTTGTACACTTCTCCAGCGAATTAAAAAAAATGAGTTTTACTGAATTGAATAGTTTAACTTGTAACCATGTATATAAATATTCTTTATAAACAAATATATATATATATATATATATATATATATATATATATATATATATATATATATATATATATATATATATATATATATATATATATATATATATATATATATATATATATAAAGGGATAATAAATAAATTAAAACAATAGTCTTTAAAGAGACAGTACAGCTGAAAACACATGTGTGAATAACTTCAGATTTACCTATTGTATAGTTAGGAAATAAGAAATAACGTTTATTGTAATAGTTGAAAAAACGAAAATCCCTTTCACATACTTAACTAACGTAATTATGAGCTTCCGGAAATTCAAGGGTCGTACAAACCTGAATAATCTTATATCGTTTATTTGTACCACGTGGACTTTGATTGACAGTAATTGACAGGCGCTGAAAACTAAAGATCTTCGTCCGACTACGGTCATCATGGAAAACGAGGTTAAAGCGATTCTCTAAATGAAACATATCCTTACTTACTCGATAATTTACAAACTGTTTACTAATTTGGGTTCATTTTAAAGTGAATAGACATAAATATGTCAAATAACCCCTCAAGGGGCCTCATTTATAAAAATAGATTTAGGTTGTAGCAACTCCTATGATAAACACGAAAAATACATGCTTACAAAATAATAATATGGTTATTTTAAAAACTTTGAACAGTTATTACCGATGAGAAGTAGAAAAGACATATTTTTATCAAGAAACCTGTCCAGGAGATTCTTCGCGAGCCCTGCATGTGTTTTGTTTACATTAAATACGCATGCGTAATAGTATAGAAGGCTGAACCCCGAACACGTTGCGATGTATTTATGTGATAGGTTATACGTAATTATTAATTTTAATGAAATAATTAGATTTATTGCATGGAGAACTTTGTAATTTTCTGAAAGTTTATACATTTATGAGTAGTACAAAAATACCGAACCCGATCGGAAAATTTTTTCAAGTCGGTTTTTTGATAAGATGCGCTGTACTGTCTCCTTAAGTCTCATCCCCCCGCTCCCCCCACCCCATGTTAATCTAAAGAATAAATATGTAAAAACTGATAATTTTTAATTAGATAAACTCAAGTTATAAATATTGATTCGTTAATTTGTGCTTCGTTGTTGTTGAATTTTGAACCGGTTTCATGATCAAAATTCCACGATGCGGGTCAATTTTCAACGGATTGGGGTCTTTATTCAACGCCTTTGGTCTTAATATTCAACGTGGAAAAATGAGCCTTGGTCAATTTTCAACCTGGGTCAAAATTCTTCGTTACACCGGCTCAAAATTCAACAGAAAAGAAGCACAAATGAACGAATCAATATTTATAACTTGAGTCTATTTAATTAAAAATTATCAGTTTTTACATATTTATTCTTTAGATTAACATGTTTAAATGGTTCGGGGGGGGGGGGGGGGGGGGGTCGCAAATAATGATCATTATTTAAAATTTACGTATTAACTCTTTAAATATGTAATAACTATTTTATTCATAATAAACTTTAAGCGTAAAATGCTGTTTTGTCTGATATCTATATTTAAAACAATTTTTTTCCCAGAATATTTGTATACAATGTTACATGTTAAACTATTCAATTCAGTAAAAATCCTTTTTTTTAATTCCCTGGATAAGTGTACAAATTTTAAATAATTTTTTTAAAATTACAATACGTCATGTTGTTTCATGTCGGTTTAACATTCAGCCAGTAAATTGAAACTTTGATATTGTTCATAATAAATTTTCTGGGTGGGTGTAAATACAAAATTTACAGTATGTCGATTTGTGATTTTTGTGTTTGCACCCACTCAGTTCGTTAAAACTGTGATTATCTGAATTTTGTATTCACAACCATCCAGTCATTTATAGTTTACAAAATGATGATACGCTAACATGTAATCTTCATGAACAATGCTGTTACATGTATAACTATATACATGTATCTTGATAGCCGATAGTATTTTAGTGTTATATTTGTGCCATTATGATAACCTCGGATGTAACTAAATATAATCAAATCGATAATTTTCTCTAGGTATAAACAATTCTGCTTCATGGAATCTGTAGCAAGTTAGAAACCCAATTTTTTGTACAGAATGACGAAAAAATAATTTTGCTTAATCGTTTCTAAATTGCTTTGATTTCAAAACTTTAACATTAAACTAACACTAATTGTTTTCGTCAATATAAAATGGTAAATTGCATTTTTTGAATAAAAATAGATTACATGTATACAGTAGAAGATCATATAACAGCGTTGGAGTAGATGGTAGACCTTCCTATCACAAGCACCACATTATTAATTAAATTTAAACGTTTTTTATTGAAATTAAAATGGGTTGTATAACAAACATAGCCCATGTAAACCCTTTCAAACATACAAAGCTAAGAAGTGGTGATATAAAATAACCTACGGAAATAAGTATATATTATTACCTGTTTACAGAATATTATTGATACTATGTATATAAGACAAGGGATACGTGGATATTTAAAAATAATCTGAACATTTACCACATTGTGATTGTAAGACATATTGTTGGTAGACATACTCATTCACACCTACATTAACAAACATATCACCTTCATTTATACTTGCAGAGATACAAACATAAGAATAAGATTTTCATGATCCAGCCCAATTGTAAAGTAAACTAAACAAGCATTCTGAGAGTATTGCATAAGCAATACACGTCCCCTACCGGTTTGTGGAAATTGTGAAAACAATGCACTATTATGCAGAATATCGAACCGAACATTAAATCAAAGTACTGAAGAACTGACGGGAGTTGATTTTGTCGATGTTTTTTTATTTTATAATCAATGATATGTTATTTTGCATGACAAGTACATGTATTTTCTAATTTGAATTACGCACATTTTTATAATATGAATTTTTGGACTTTTTCGACAAGAATGTCGAGAACCCCCCCCCCCACCCCCCAATGAATAATGTTACTTAAATAATTTTAAAGATAAAATTAGTTCAATCAAACTATGTATCAGTGATAGAAATATTTCTCGAAAATTGTATGGATCCAAGCAATATTGAACTCTAGTCTCGTTCAACCAAACGCTCGGCTGACACCGTAAATCTCCAACAAGGATTTACGGAGACAGCCGAGCGTCGAGTTGAACGAGACTATATTGAACTCTGGCGTAGGAATACACACGACTACAAAAAATATTTCAATTGTTCGTACCATTTAAAATCTGAATATTTTCAATGTATTTCTAAATAAGGATCTTTGAAAAAACAATGCTTTAGCATACATTACATCGAATTCATCAATTATTTTCAAGAACTAAGTCTTGTCAGCAGCAATGATTTGTGCTGAGGTCCAAACACTGTTTCACTTTCGGTTTGTCTGAGTAACTGCATAGGAGAGTTGATTAAAATCAACTCCCAAAAATCGGAATATAAAAAATTAATTTTCTCGAAAATATGTCAACCAGACGCTACAAAAGTGTAAACTTGATCTGTAGTTTGACATTTTGAAGCTGTTTAGCAAATTTCAAATTATTCCTCAAACGCATAAAGAAAAAAAGTGTGGAAAACTGAAGTGGGACAGACAAAACGGACGCAGAGGAAAGCTATAGTCCCCTCCGGTGAAAACCGGTAGGGGACTAATAAAAGGAAACTAAATACACATGTAATAGGTAAATATATATGTATACTACTAAAATATGTTAAAGCAGTGTAACTTAAGAAAATTAAAAACGCTTGGGAGCTCTAATATAACTATTAGCATGGAAATAATTTACAATTTTATTTATATCAAAAATGAGAACTTCCATACTGTATATAAATAATAGTTAATTTGAAAAGGTACACTTTTAAAATTGTTTGAAAAGCGCTTCTCTTTGTTTAGTGTATTTTGGACATAATTTTTTTTTTATATTTCCTTCAGATTCAGACCCACAGTATTAACATCGACTCTCATCAATTAACAAATTCTTAAATAGGTAAGTTTTTTATTTAGATTCCGCAGCTGAAGTAAAATAATATTTTCTCTCCCATTGCCCCAGTCTGAAGTGTATGTAAGCTATTGGTATATTTTGTTCTTAAGTTTTGACTTAAAGATGGATAAAGTTTATGAAATTTTCGTTTGTGCATGAAGATTATTCCATTATTTACTTGTATCAAATCTATTGTAATAAATAGTCCGATATAGTGGTAGACAGGAAAAAAAAGTCATTCGACCTATTGAAGGGGCATGGTCACAATTTTGGTAAAAAATTATTTTTCCGATTTTAATGCTTACAATGCTTAAGTAAGGCAGTTTTAATATGCAACCAAAATTTGAGTGTCATTTGTTGAGTTATAAGCGAGTTACAGATCTCACAATTCTTTACTATGTAAACAATGCTTTTGTTTACATTTTGAATGTTGGAGTGAAAAGTCCAATTTTAGACCTTAAGTGAATGTGTTAAACGTTATAAACTGTTTATCTTTGTTTAAGATGAAAAAAAGATTGACAAATCAGATTTAAAAAGATTTTACTGGTATATTGAACCTATGCAAACAAAAACAGGGCACGAGCCTTGTTTACATAACTAAGAATTGTGACCTCTGTCTCTTGCTTATAAACTAATGACTGACTCAAATTAGAAATGGATGTCTAAAGTATTGTAAATGATAAAAACAGAAAAATAGAATTTGACCAAAATCGTGACCATGCCCTTTTGCCAAACATGTATTTTGGTGCTAAACCATTTAAAATTTTGTAGAATAGAATTAGTTTATGTCTATCCCTTCGAGATTGTAAGGTTTCCAAACCAAGTTCACTATATATAAAATGATGTTTAAGCAATTCAGAGTTTTCCATGATACATGTAAGTTGCTCCACACAACATCACCCCATCTCAATCTAGGTCTGATAAAAGCCGAACTTTATCAAATGTTTCTCTATCAATTGTATACTTGAGTAATCTCATTCTTTTCAACCTTTCATAGATAACATTACAATGTTCAGATCAACCATAACTCCACCTTTACATGTAGATGCAAGCCTACTTTATAAAAATTTCTTTGTTTTCTTTTTTACTGTAGAGGGAATATGTTTTTACCTATGACAAAATATATAACTTCAGTTTTACGTGTTTCTAATTTACAGGCGAATAATGGAATTGAAAACTCAAAATAATAGAGATGAATTGTATTGTTTAAAAATAAACTGTGATTATGCACATGCAGAAATAGGTCATCTGATAAGTTTATAAAATAAATATTGTTACATGTAAGTAATATAAAATAAATAAAAACTGCAGCAACTTGTTGGGTAAAAGCATATGACAAACATTCATTTATGATTTCGTCAGGAAGATATTCTGACTTCTTCAAATTAAGCACAGGTACCTTATGTTATATATATATATATATATATATATATATATATATATATATATATATATATATATATATATATATATATATATATATATATATATATATATATATATGTGTGTGTGTGTCTTAATACAAATAAATATACCATTTACCAAATAAAACAGTATAAAAGGCTATATATATATATATATTCCTATAATTATTAGAAAAAATATACAACGCCATGTGCCTGTCGAATAAAGCTGTGTTGAATTAACTGAATTGTAACGATAACGGTCAATACGAGGGTTGTTCGGAAATTATTGAGACAACACGGATATTTCCATTTCTAACTGACGAATTAGGGTGAAAATTGGCATGAACATTGAAGAAACCTTTACAAATAATTAAAGAAAGTAATATTTAAAAAATGTTCAATATTTTGTTTACAACAGTAGATAAATAAATCGGTGGTCGGGGTACCCGGCGCAAGCATAAACTCGGAGAATAAGAAAACTAAAACATCGTTTATCTAAGTGTCTGCAAACTTGCAGCTTATACTAAAAGAAATCAGATTATATATGTCCATTTTGCTATTCATTGTGACTAACATTTGATCAAGTTTCACTAGTGTTTGAGTTGAAATACGGATATAGAACAGATATATTTACCAAGCAATAGGAATTTGAAAACGACGGTATATAGAAATTTGACGTCAAGGCGGCGCAGCAAATATACATCATTGATGGAAATATTCTGAAAAAGACCCTTTAATGCCACACAGTTGCTTTAACAAAAACTATACGATGGCAAGGGATAAAGAACTTCAGTTTATCGTCTTTTTTCACTAATTGTTTAGCTAGAATACAGACAAAGTTACTAAATAACAAGTACTTTTTACACACTAACTGATGTCAACAGTTCAACAATATGTACACAGAATCACGGTAGAAGACATTTCACAGTAATTTGACCTTTGGTTAGAAATGACCCGATTTTTCCCCACAAAATTCAAGAATGGAGGGAATATGCGAATGTTGACATCTTGAAATGTAAACAAAAGATGAGAAATGAAGAATTAATTCTAATTTCCCTTTGTTTGTTAGCTGTTTAAAACATAGGATCAATAAGAAGCGTTAACATGAAGTTTGCGGTTGCACCGGGTCACTGGGCGATGGCAACTTGGTCTGCTTACCAGGAATGATCTAATCGTGCTATGGATAATAAATTTTTTACATTGATAAACTCTATCCTTGTGTACATTTTGGTGAAATTTCAAGGGTTTATCTTTTCCCCCAAGGAAATAAGAGTAAATGTCTCAATAATTTCCGAACAACCCTCGTATGTATTAGATAATACATGTATTTGTCAGAGAATATGACAATTTTAAACATTCTTTCACACGAGGAAATGATAATCAATTCTATGTCAAAAACTATTATAGCCCGACTAGCCCGTTCCATTCCGAAGAAAACGGTAATCTTCTCTGCTTTATTTACATAGTATTGTAATAAAAAATGGATATCATATAATCATCCACGCCCACATATGTATCGAACAGTATGAAAATTTTAGAACTGAAATTTTCAAATATGTGCATAATTTAACATTTAAACAGTGTAGAGTAAGTTCCAGCTCAGACCAAAACTCTAAAGTTGGGATCAATTTTCAAGGAGTCGAGGTCATCAAAGTTTAGGGGAAAAAAATTTCATACCGTTGAAAAATTACCCCGGGTATAAACTTCTCAATTTTCAACGTTGAAAAATGACCCCCCCGGGTCAATATTCAACGTTGAAAAATGACCCCCGGGTCAATTTTCAACCCGGGTCAATATTCTTCGTTACACCGGTAAAGGCAATGAGAATGTTTATTATTTATGTAGCTTGTAACACGATATTCGCAATCCTGAGGGCGACGATGGAATCGGCGGTACATCCATCACTTCTGTCAAAACACCAGGACTGGGGTACTCCTGCTGTCTCCAGGCTGTTCTCCCGAATTTTCAGCTTAACTGCACTAGTAGTATGGACGGCCATGACATGATCTTCATCTTGTGAGACTGCCCCCAGGATTTGGGGCACGGAGTCCTCCACAAAGTCCACCATGGCCTCAGGACATCTGGATTCTGTAGGTTTTCCTTGGTGCCCTGCACCTGTTGCCCCAGATTCCTGTCTGTCGGGGTGACTTCACCATTTCATAGGAGCACAGCTTTCAGCGAAGTTAGCCTCTTGCGTCGCACCCTCCGCCTACAACGCTTCCTCCTACACCCGATGATGGAACCAGAGGTGTGCAAGTCCTGGTCCACACACGGGTCACCTACAGGGTGCTTCCTCAAACTGTTCATCAGCTGTCCGTTTTCCATGGGATGTAGACTGTCCATCTTTGTCTTTGTATCTGCAACTGCTCGACAGGCACCACGTAAAGGTGGAATAACACATCGTCATAAAATGGCTGACCTCTAATCGAAACGACGACATTGTGTTTGGTTTTTTTTAAAGTTTATCGACGACAACTTATAACTTACCTCATAGCTGAGTGGATTAAGTGTCGGGTTTGTGATCCTTACATAAAGAGTTCGAATCCTGCAGGAACTTTTGTTGTTACTTACTGAATTGTTTTTATTAGATATTCATTTTATATCCCCAAAATGCAAATTTTTCGCTTATTTGGCATATGTATAGTTTATTTATCATTATATCAATTTACAGTTAATTTGAGTTACTTTTTCCAGGTGTGTTATTCCACCTTAACGCGAATTAAACGCTTCAATATACTTCGCTGTATAGTTATGTTGAAAGAACTAGCAATTAGCAAAATAGGTCGTTGAAGCGAGGGACTGTGTCAAAAATAGTTCGGACCGGAGGGAGGTATTTGATAAAGCATCACCCGTTTGATATAGCAAAGGTTTATCACACGGGTAGTATACACCACACGTATGATATATATATATATATATATATATATATATATATATATATATATATATATATATATATATATATATATATATATATATATATATATATATATATATGCCCCGAGCATTTTCAATATATATATATGCGTGCTGCTCACACAAGAATTTTACTAGTGGTAGTCTCAAATATATTTACAAATAGATTTTTTAAGACTAGTTTCTTTTTACATCGATGATGCACTTTGACCTTGCCCCCTTGGATCATTATTTTAAATAGAAGTTTTATCGATCATATAAAAAGTAGATATTGGTTTTTTTGTGTAAAATAGTGCATATTTGATTAAAAACATGTTAACCAAGCCATTTACTATCCAAGGGTGCTTAAATTCAAGTTTGAGATGTAAAGTGTAAAATCGAACTACATTTATGAAGAAAGCGACAATTCAGACAGACAGATATTCTCTTTTGAGAAGTGGACAGGCATAGCCTACACCATCTTCTCTTCGCAAGCCCTCATATTTTGATTCTGGAAATCGTGTAAATGTCGGAACCGAAGACGGTCTACGCTTTGACCCATGTTTCGACTCCAGTTTCCTTGAATTTTCGGAACAGACCTATCATTTCTACATTTTAAACATTATTGCATCCATGTATTACAAAAGAATCAACACTAACCCGCTGTTAAATCATTTTCCCAACTTCTACATCCCGGGTTTAAATTTTGTGTATCACATTGTTTATCTAGGTCAGCGCAAATTAAATGTTTGTGTTTCGGATAAAATTGGAAACCTAATAAAGACAGTAATGTAGAAAACATTACTGAATCAACCTAACCTAACAATGTACAAACAAATACTGAGTCACAAAATTATAAAGTTGTATTTGTTCCCTTTTTAATAATCTCTTTTTTGTGACAAATTTTCTCTACATCTGTTTTTAAACATTAAAACGAACATTGATTCATATAGCAAGCAACGAAGATTAAAATAAAGAGGTTTTTTTTTTATGTGCCACAGTTACTTATTTAATCGTATGTATTTTGTTAATTTGTCTTAAATTGTAAACCCACTATTTAAACCTCTTTAAATCATAAGAAAAATACCTTTAAACTAAAGTCTACAATCCGAACAATATTTTCCGGTTTTTCCGACTATAATTTTCCTACTTTTTAAACCACCTATAGCGAGACGTCTCATAATTTAAACCCGGAATATAGAAGTTGAGAAAATGGTTTGACAGCGGGTTATTGTGGATTTGTTTGTGATATATGCATGCATTAATGTTTAAAATATAGAAATAATAGGTCTGTTACGAAAATTCAGGGAAACTGGATTCAAAGCATGGGTCGAAGCGTAGACCGTCTTCGGTTCCGACATTTACACGTTTTCCAGAATCAAAATATGAGGGCTTGCGAAGAGAAGTGGATATAGGCAATGCCTGTCCATTCTCAAAAGAGAATAACACACAGACAGACAGATATTTACCTGAGTGTCGTAAATTGTCTCGCCATTTTTACATCTGTACCATAATTCCCTGTGGATATGTAAAATAAATATAAATAAGTGTGGTAAATTGTAGCATAGTAATATGCGTTAAAAATAAAGATGAAAGCTTTTACATTATAACGTGGTTCGTTAAAATTATAAAACAAGAGGCCTACAGGCCTTGTTGGTTACCTGAGTACCACAGCCCTTTAATTGACCAGTCGGAGGGTCTTATTTCTGCATTCTAAGATTCGTAATGAAGTCTACACAATAATTCAAACTCTTCTGACTGTTACCCCCGCTTTTTATTATTGCATGGTTGAAAAACATTTATTCATTAAGAAGGAGGAAAGTTGGAGGAATCTCGGAATGTCTTTAACCTAGTTCCAGGGGCAAAACATTGTAAACTTTTGGTTAAAAGATCTTCAATCTTTCATAACATCCACTTTCATTTCATAGGTGTCGGAACCGGGGGTAGGGGGGTTAGCACTTTTTTTGCAAAGGTAGACTCAGAGAGGGGCCAGGTATTCCCCCCCCCCCCCCCCCCGGATTAGGAATTTCATGATTTGGGAAAAATGAGTTTTTGGTAGGTAAGATATTTTTTGGGAGTTGGAGTTGGAGGGCTTCATGAACATTAGACTTGTGCATCAATTTATCTTCCAATCCTGTGTAAGTAAAAAAGAAGATTTTCAAAGATTTTATATCTTTCACGATACGGCTATATTGGCCCTGTCCTACGGCCTGAGTTTCAAAGTTTAGTTAGAGGGCTTTATGAATATTATAACCATGCATATAGTTCATCTCAAATATATATGAGAGTAGAGAGAGAGATTTTTTTAAGACTGATTACATTTTCATTACTTAGCATATGTCCATATTAGCCCTACCCTAGGACCTGAACCCCTGATAGAGGTACCATGAATTTTACAACTAATGTAAAAGGCTTCATTGATATTATTACCATGTATTTAGTTTTTTCCCAACATGTGTAAGTGTAGAGAGGGAGATTTTCTAAGACTTAATACATGTTAACTATATTAACCCCACCCTATAGGTAAATGGGATGTTTATGTACTTCAACTGTCACAATCAACGTTACTTTTTATTTTCATACGATATAATATGCAAATCCGAAGTTAAACCAACATGTGTTTTCAGCTGTACTGTCTCTTTAAGGTACAAGATGTGATATGCTTAGTTATACACAATTAAAAATAATATGAAAATGTCAACATTTAATATTTCATCGAACAATAGCTGAAAATTATACAAATATAAGTGATAAACATAATATTCTTTGAAAATTATGAGAAAAGACTATTATGAGATGCTCAAACACGATTTGGCGTGATCAAATCTGTCACAAAGCCCTTCGGGCTTTTTGGATTTGATCACACCGACTGTATCTAATTATTTCATTATACTAAAAAGGGTGTCCTGGTTCCTTAAGTGATAAAAATATAACTGGGATATGACACAACCTGCTCTACCTGAAATTTCGTAAAGTTAACAAAGACAATGAAACCTTTAATTTTAATGAAATAACTTTTGGATATGTGTGCATAACAGGATATTGAAAAAAATCAAGACTTATGGTAGGAAAAAAATTCCTTAATTTGTTCACTATCAATATAGCTTTTAAATGTTTTCAAGGAAACGTAATTAATATAAGTTGTAACAACTTGTTTCCGAATCCTGTTTGCATTATTTATTGTTTATATTGATGTACAATTCAAAATGAAATAAAGTTTAAACTAAATGTTTTCATTAATAACTGATTGATACGGAAGCGTATTAGTGCCACTCTATATATATATTTTTTTTTTTAAATTCCAACTTTAAAGTTGGAATTTCCAACTTTAAAGTTGGAATTTCCAACTTTAATCTTGGAATTTCCAACTTTAAAGTTGATTTCTCAACTTGAAAGTTGGAAATTCCAACATTAATCTTGGAATTTCCAACTTTAAAGTTGGAATTTCCAAGTTTAATCTTGGAATTTCCAACATTAATCTTGGAATTTCCAACTTTAAAGTTGATTTTTCCAACTTTAAAGTTGGAATTTCCAACTTTCAAGTTTGGAATTTCCAACTTTCAAGTTGGAATTTCCAACTTTAAAGTTGGAATTTCCAACTTTTAAAGTTGGAATTTCCAACTTTAAAGTTGATTTTTCCAACTTTAAAGTTGGAATTTCCAACTTTAAAGTTGGAATTTCCAACTTAAATCTTGGAATTTCCAACTTAAAAGTTGATTTTGCCAACTTTAAAGTTTGAATTTCCAACTTTAATCTTGGAATTTCCAACTTTCAAGTTTGAATTTCCAACTTTAATCTTGGAATTTAAAGTTGATTTTTCCAACTTTAAAGTTAATTTTTCCAACTTTAATCTTGGAATTTCCAACTTTAAAGTTGGAATTTTAAAGTTGGAATTTCCAACTTTAAAGTTGGAATTTCCAACTTTAATCTTGGAATTTCCAACTTTAATCTTGGGATTTAATATAACATATTTATTAATTGTTCAAGATTATCATGCACATACTACCGTATATGTATGTGTTAACTGAAAACACTTTGTTGAAAATTGCAGAATAGATTATTGTTTACATATAATTACTTTCCTTAATGTTTTTCAGTACTATGCTTCCGTATGCTTAATCCTTTTAATTCTTTTATTTATTGAGGATTTTTTAAATTTATTTTATATGTATATGATACAATCAAGCAACCTTTTATACACATATTTATATTGATTATGACATACCGGTAGTTATTGTTTTCATGGAATTCAAAATATAAAATTGAAATTATAATTATGACATGTTCTATTAATTCCAGTGAGTTCGAATTGTTGTATTATTATATTGAGTTCTTTTTGAAAGCAAATGAGCTCCCCCATTCTTTTTATGAGTAAAGCCTAATTCACACTGAACAAAAAATCATAGTATCTATCTATCTATCTATCTATCTATCTATCTATCTATCTATCTATCTATCTATCTATATATCTATCTATCTATCTATCTATCTATATATATAAATATAATAAAAATCAACCTTAAAGTTGATTTTTCCAACTTTAAAGTTGGAAATTCCAACTTTAAAGTTGGAAATTCCAACTTTAAAGTTGGAAAATCCAAGATTAAAGTTGGAATTTCAACTTTAAAATTGGAAAACTCAACTTTAAAGTTGAAAATTCCAAGATTAAAGTTGGAAATTCAAACTTTAAAGTTGGAAATTCCAACTTTAAAGTTGGAAATTCCAACTTTAAAGTTGGAAATTCCAAGATTAAAGTTGGAATTTCCAACTTTAAAGTTGAAAAAGTCAACTTTAAAGTTGGAAATTCCAACTTTTAAGTTGGAAATTCCAAGATTAAAGTTAAAGAAAAAAAAAAATACAAAGTGGCACAAATACGCTGCCGTAGATTGACTTACCCGACCCCTCACTGGTGTATTCTCCGAACGCCTACTCTTCAATTAAAAATAATAATTGGTCAAGGCAATTATGGAGCCCTCTAAGGGGACACAGGTAGATTTTACCTGTATATACTTTGGTTCACACGTAGACGACATTGTCTTTTTTTTAATTTAAAAAAATAAAAAGATGCAATAAATAGTGCTAATGGCTGCATGTACCTGACATTTCATTAAAAATACCATATTTTTTAATAACCTAAATGTTTCAGTGAAATAAAATAATTATTAAATATTATTTTTAAAAAATAAAAATTAGATATCAATTTACATCCTTTTTTTTTTATTAATTGAACTTTCACATATTCACATACCATAGGATAAGTACTGCACACACACACATATATCATATAGATAGATAGATAGATAGATAGATATATATATATATATACTACCGTATATGTATGTGTTAGATAGATCCATCACGTCTGATTTACGACATTATCTTTTACCTACAGAAATATCTTCAGGAAAACTACAGGCAAATCCAAAAATTCATAAGGAAAACCATCCATTGAGAACAATAGTAAATGGCCGCCAACATCCAACAGAGAAGCTTGCAGAATATGTAGAATCGCAATTGGAGGAGGCAAACCAATCGTTAAAAAGTTATGTACAAGACACTACGGATTTTTTAAGAAAACTTTCTACCGTAAATCAACCATTATCCAATTCCTCAATATTATTTTGTATGGACGTGAAAGCGCTGTATCCCAGTATACCCAGACAAGAAGCGCGGGAAGTAATAGCAAAAGTTTTAAATCAACGACAGAAAAAAGAAGTTGACACAAATACCATTTTACAGATGATGGATGCTGTCCTGGAAAATAACAATTTTAGTTTTAACAACAAACAATATATTCAAACAGAAGGAACTGCTATTGGATCCAAACTTGGCAGAAACTATGCGTGTATATATATGGGGGATTGGGAACGTATTCTTTTGGAACAGTGTAACGTACAACCTCTTTTTTATGTTAGATATATCGATGACATATTTGGAATCTGGTCAGGGACAGAAACCGATCTCCTACATTTCCATGAAATGGCAAATGGTATACATCCAAACATTCAGCTTGATCTACGCTTTTCTAAATCTAGCATAGAGTTCCTAGATGTAAATGTTACTATTGAAAAAGGATATCTTTCTACCGACCTGTACAGTAAACCCACTGACAAACACATGTACCTAAATAAAAAATCCAGCCATCCTGAATCTACAAAAAAATCTATACCATTTGGACTGGGTATCCGTGCGCGCCGAATCTGCTCAACAGATGAGGGATATTTCAAACAACGGGAGAAAATTAAAACTAATCTACGCAAATGTGGATATTCCAACAAGGATGTCGAGGATCAGCTGGCGAAGGTGGATAAACTCAACCGCTCGGATTTATTGAACCACAGAAAAAATAACAAAAAGTGTAACCGTGTTCCGTTTGTGTTAAACTATTCCAGAGGACTACCAAATATTCATCAAATACTAAAGAAACGTCAAAAAATTCTCGAAAATTCCGACCGCCTAAAACTTGCGTTTCATAACACACCTATAGTTGCATTCAGGAGAGACAAAAACTTGAAAGACATATTGGTCCATAAGAAACATAATAACCTCTTTTTTAAAAAACAACACTTATCCGAGCCGTGTAGTGGTGCAAAAAAATGTGTTATGTGTAAATATATTATTTGTTCTGGCCAATTTCAAGATGCTAAGGGCAAAACGTATCAAGTTAAAAATCATATCGATTGCAAGTCAAGTAATGTTGTTTATGGGGTGTTTTGTAAAAAGTGTAACAAAATTGTATATGTTGGGGAAACGGGGGTGACTTTATATCAAAGACATGTTTTAAATTTGTCACTGATCAGGAGAGAAACTAACGACCCTGTAGCAATGCATTTTTATACTGACGAACACACAGTTGAGGATTATTCTGTAATAGGTATCGAAAAATTGTACAAAGATGAAACTTACAGAAAATTCAGAGAAAATTTGTGGAAGAAAAAATTAAATACTTATATACCTTTTGGTATAAACAAAAGGGAACATTATTGTCTTTAGACTACATTATTACTGGTTTGTATAGACATTTCCTTTATTTTATGTCCCGTTATCTATACATTTTTCATTTATTACTTGTTTATGTACTAATTACGGCTATCACTGTGCTTTCTATAGATTCTCACCTTTATTTCATATGTTTTTGGCGCAATATTGTTGTATGACGTCACTTGCCAAACTGTATTCATATTGTGACGTCATAGTATATGTTCTACGTTGTGTTGCTATAGACAATAAACACCGACTGATGAAGACCGGTAACACGGTCGAAATATTTTGAAACAGTGTTTTAAAAGTTTTTTATTATTCATTGAAAAAGAGACTTTGGATATATATATATATATATATATATATATATATATATATATATATATATATATATATATATATATATGAAAAAATCACAACACCGAAATAAACTCAAATAGTTTCATTTTAAATCATATATATATATATATATATATATATATATATATATATATATATATAAATAATAATAAGAAACAGGGACATCAAGGAGAGAATATAGATGGTGATGAATATTCCAAACGTTGAAATATATCTTTCCAATAAATATCAAACAAATGATAATTACAGTTTTTCAGAAGCAAAAGTTTTTCAATAAACAGTCTTCTGGTTATAGATTTCTTAATGTTTTCTACATTTAGCCTTGATATTTTCATTTTAGTTTGCAGAATACATTGTTTTTGTGAAAAGAATGATTAAATTTTCCAACCTATGAATATCTCTATTATCAAATTTTCCAAAAAGGATTGAATATTTGTCAAAAATTTGTAAACCAAAGATATCTGTCATCCAAATCAATCCAAATTTCTTTCACTAAATAACAGTCAACAAAAGTATGTTTTATTGTCTCAGGGGTCTGTTGACAAAAGTAACACAGTGGAGAATTTACTATCCCTACTCTATGTAAATGATAATTGATTGGCAAGATCCTATGTAATAGTTGGTATTGAAGCCACAGTAATTTTAAATCCTTTGTGCACTTAAAGGGCAACTATAAATTTTCCTCCATTGTTTTTGAGCTAATTTGATTTCTGACATCCATGTTTTTTCTGATTTTGGATAAGTTCTTTTCTTTGATATCAAGAGATTGTACATGTCACTACAACCCTTCTTAGATCTACAAAATATTTCAACTGTATTTGGGTAACCAATATTACAATACTTAGTTAACGGTTTATTTAATACTTTCACATAATTTTGTAATGCTTGTGTTAGACCAAGATATTGAACAAAATTTGTTTTTAAGTTGAAGTTAAGTTTAAATTTACATCTTAACAAAATAAAACATTATATCTTAAGGTATAAATTAAAATCAGAGATTTTAAATGATGATTATCTAAATTATGACTGAGATAAAATTATGATAAAAAATCACTTTCTTCAACAAAGTCCAAGCTGTGAATAAATGAACGACATAAGCTTAAATAATTTTTAATTACAAAGTCATAAAGCCAAGTAATTGAACATCATTATGGTAAAAAAAAAAACTTTAATATTTTTTAAATATTACTTTTAAAATCAATAACTGTTAAGGTGTTGAACTGAACTCATCCAAGCTGTAAATAAATGATGACTGCAGACCCATGAAGGAGCGATACCAAGACGGGATCATCGACCTATGACCTACGCAGATTCAGCATCGGAACTTTTTCATTTAGGACATTGACATAATGACAGTGAAAGTGAAAGGACATTAAGGCAGACTCCTCCGTGCCCATATTAGTATCTGTGTAAATATTGTATATATACTGGTATGAATTATACTTTTTAAAACTTAATGTCATTTTGAATTGTTATTTATGTTTTAGGCAACCATGTATTTATGTGTTTGTTATAAAACAGTGCTATGTGTCAAAATAAAAAGAAAATTGTATATAAAATGTTATGCAATTTTAAAACATTATTCTATTGTTTTAAATTATATGTAGTGCTAATAAATTAAATTAATATATTAAAATTGATTCAATGTTTTCTTTTTATTTATGCAACAATTTTAATTATAAAGACATTCAAAATGTAACAAAAATGACAAACTGTTATATTATTTTTCATTCAAAGAAACACAGGTAAAGTCTACCTGTGCCCCTTTAGAAGGCCCCATAATTGCCCAGTATGATTGAATAATGATAATTGGGCAGTAGGCGTTCATTCATACTTTATTTCCTCATGACTGAGATAATTTCAAATGAATACAATTAATCTAACCAATACAAATCAGCAATTACAGAGTAAGTGAAGGAAGAAAGAGAGAAAAAAAGGACAAACACACAAAATGAAAGTTAACGAATGTTATATACATGTATATTAGGTCACGACACAGGGTTTACTAATTGACCCTATTCGTTACATCATGATGACGGCGCATGAGCTGATTATACTGGGCTGAAGTATCTTGTATCAGCTTAAAGTTCTTGATACGGAAAGTCTCGGTGGCATAAGCGTCCAGTTCCGTGTTTGGTTGCCGACCCAAGAGGATGAGGAGCAAGTCGTCGTCAGGGAGGGCACACAGTTCTGCAGAAAGATGGATGGTAAAGTTATTTATAATATCAGTCCACCAATTGTTTCGAGTGCCGAGGGTTATTGCACAAGAACATGCAACATGTGCTGCTAGGTTAAAGAAAGGTGCACCACACAGATGACAAACATTCAGAGAACGCTGAGGACGATCGGTCACAAGTTTACAGATAAGTTTCCACAACCGGATCTCGTAGCAGTTCTTCGGTGCTCGCCAGAAGTTAGAAGGATCATGTTCACTAAAGACTGCCAGAAATCGAGAAAAGTCTATGTCATTAGACATCCGGTACTGTCGCAGGTCTTTGTGAACTCTGATGGTTGTAGATTTTACAATGTTTTTCCAGGATAGTTTGGATGGAAAGGAAGCTCTCAACCCACTGATACAGGTAAGTCAGGAGATCGTAAGTGTTCATTAAATTACTGACATCTGGAATAAATCCGCATTGGCTCTTCCCCAATCCCTCAAAGTAGGAAAACAGTCTTACGAGAAAAATTTGCTTTGGAAGAGTTTGGTAGGACATCCGGCACAGTCGTCCAAAAAACAGAAGTTTACGTGTGTCTATTTCTGTAGAAATAGGAAGGATATTGAGAAGGCTTTCACACATGTCGGATCTTGTTCGACTTGGGAGATTCTGTGCCGATTTACAGAGAGAGTGCTGGAAAACTTGAAGGCGTTGGCAATCAGCGGCGGTAGAATTGTTCCAGAGTTCGCAGCCGTACAAAACAGATGGAAGGACTACGGATTTGTATAAGCTGGCTAACGTTAAAGGATTAAGGTACGGGGATCCAATATCTGTGAGGGCATAGAATGAGTTTCTACCCTTCCTGCAGGCGGATTTTATCCGTTCTGACAGAGAACATTTACTGTTGATGATTATGCCTAGATGGGTGCAGGAGTCTGAACATGGTACAGGAGTGTCGCCTAGAGTCCATATGCTACCTTCTTTAAGCTGATTTCCTTTCGAACGGAACTGCAGAATACCGGATTTGTTGGCATTAAATTTAAATCACCATCTTCTGGAATAAGTATTTGCTACATCCAACATATTCTGTAGAGAGTTTGGTTTTAAAGCAATCAATGATATGTCATCAGCCAGAGAAGGACAGTTACATATAATGTTTAGTAACTTTGTACATGTGTAAAGTTGCTCTATGCTATTGATTAAATCATTAATAAATACTAAGTACAAAAATGTGGATAACACCCCACCTTGTCGTACGCCTTGCAAAACATTGAACCATCTTGATTGAGTTTGGTTAACAACAATAGAACTAGATGTATTACTGTGACAGTCATTAATAATTGTCCAAAACTTGCCAGTAACACCTAAGTTGTACAACTTGAAGAGGAGACCATGTCTCCAGACAATGTCAAATGCCTTTGAGCTATCTAAAAAACCTACAAAAACATTACTCCCCTGCTCTAAATTATAGTAAACAGTCTCTTGCAAGTTGAACGATGCGGTTAAACAACCTAATTTTTCTTGGAAACCTTGTTGTTGTTTGTTTGGAAAGCATTGACTATCTAAAACATACTTTGATATTCTACTATTAAGAACATTTTCAAAAATTTTAAGAAAACAAGAGAGCAGTGCAACTGGTCAGTAGCTATTTGTAGAAGTCTTTTGTTTGTCATCCCCCTTATACAAAGGAACTATGAGCCCTTGTTTCCATATTGGGGGTATTTTCCCATGTAGAATAATTGCATTAAAAAGTTTAACAATGCATCTAAGTACTTTCTTCCCCCCAAAGATGATATGTTCGTATGTTATCCTATCCGGGCCTGGGAATTTTCTTCTCTTCAGGTTATTAACAAGTGGCGAGAGATCATCTGTAGTTATTGGTCCGCCGGGGATATTTCCAGAAACTTTAGTACACTCTTCCTCTATGTGTCTGTACTTGCTTTCGATGAACTGGCGGAAGTGTTCATCAAAGGTGTCATCTTCGGAGGGCGTGTATATTTTTTCGTAGTACATTGCGAAGGCTTCAGCTACACCTTCAGGGTCTTTGAAATTAGCACCATCGTCTCCGTGAATTTCGGGATACGTGCGTGAAGTTCTCTTTTTCTGCTTTTTCACCAGTTTCCAGAAGAGGCGTATATCGCACTCGGCTGCTGTGTCCAAGTCGCGATATACGCCTTTCATGTGGTTCTCGAATTCCATGTCTAGGACAGTCCGAAAGTGTCTCTTAGCGCGTTTATAATTGCGGTATGATTCGTGTATCATCCCCCTAGGCCTACCCTCTGAGATCCAGATTTGACGCAATTGTCTTTCTTAGTGTGTAGTTCTTTGACATCTCTAGTCCAGCCCGGACGCGTGTATGGATTGAAACCAGAGTGAGGTATAGCAACGGTTGCAGAGTCTAAAAGAATATTGACAAGATCAGAAAGGAATACTTCGGTATCAGCAGGAGTATAGATTTCACGCTCCATCAGTTTTATTGTGGGGGTTTCGAGATGCTCTTTGTATTGTACAATGTTATCAGATGTTGCCTTGTGCCATGCTGGAAGCTGTAAGTTGGGGCAATTTTAATTATAAAGACATTCAAAATGTAACAAAAATGACGGTTATATTATTTTTCATTCAAAGAAACACAGGTAAAGTCTACCTGTGCCCCTTTAGAAGGCCCCATAATTGCCCAGTATAATTGAATAATGATAATTGGGCAGTAGGCGTTTGGAGAATCAGCCCTTGCTAAGCATATATCCCCTTCTAAAACAGATCTCAAGCCCCATGGGACAATGGTTTTCAGGATATCTTAACATTGATAGACAACTTTATTCTTTTCTCTAGATTATTTTCATTTCTTTCATTAAGATTCAACAACAGAACAAAAGAATAAGATTTTTAAACTTAATATACTACCCACAATACCGACCCTTTCCTTTAAGAGTCATTGCATTTAATTTAAGAAAACATATCTATTGTCCTTCTTAATATGCAGTCAGTGTTTATCTAATGTCAGAAAAAGTAAAGAAGATTTTAAAACATTTTATATGACCATTTTGGTCACTCTCTGCACTAAGATTTAAGAACCCCTACCCTAGGGATCAATAAATTTTAATTTAATGGTATAGTTTTTCAAATTATTCAGTTTCAATTCAGTGTCAATAAAAGTAAGGAAGAAGTTAACATTTTTTTACATTAACACTGTATGACTATTTGGTCCCCTTACTAAAGTTAATATATAATACCACTACCCCGTGGGACTTGAAAGAAGACGGCACAGTTTCTTTCAATATTTGTCCTAAATTTAGCAAGTTGATTAAATGTCATGAAAATACCCATATACCATATTGAACACAAAGTACCAAATTATACACTTTAATCCTAGGCCTGTTTTAAAAAACGAATAAATATTTTTTTAAAATGTAGTCAAAAATGATGAAAAATGGCATATTTTCTCATAGTTGCTTAAAGAAATAATGTGTCCGCAACCGTTGCCCACAACGAAATTAAAATATTTTATGTGATATCAGATGATAAAGTTAAAACGTAAGTGTCATTGTGGGCGACGGCTGCGGACATAGTTTTCTATTTAAAAAACCCACACTGAATAAATGGTGTCTTCTGCTCAGTTTTAAGAAAATTACAGGAAAATGCACTGTTTACGACGTCACAATTACACTGGTGAAAGTCTAATCTACAGACCCTTTCGCGATAACTGCGGTACTGCTTTCGTGCAGGGCAAATTGATATACTTTGCCGAAGTTTTAGTAGGTAGATAATTAAATGACGCCATTGAAACAATTGAATTTAGGTCATATTTCACAAAACTATGTCATTTTGCCCTGCAAAAGAGCAGTACCTCAGTTATCGGGAAATGGGCCAATAAAAAATAATATGTAATGTAGTTATCAATGTTCCATTGTAAACACACACACAACGCAAGACGCACGACGACGGACAAAAACTAAAAGCAAAAAAAAAAGCTATACGAAACACATGCTTATATGGAGGTTGTATCGAAGAAAAATATGGGGGATAATTACTAGTGTTCAGCTTCAAGAATAGGTTACCATTAAATAAAGACAATCATACTTAAAAATCCCAAAAGCATACCCCGTTTATATCTCTTAAAACAAATAAGCAATTGGTTTGTCTTGTGCATTACTTAGGAATTACGTTCAGCTAGAAGTCACATAATTCCACGATTATGAAAGAAAAACTATCATTTGGTGAATAAATAAAAGGATGAACATTTTGCTTTTATAACAAACTCTAATTTGGATGACTATAATTCCTTTTTTTTATATCAGATAAACGTTCACTTTTTTATCAACATTTTTATCTCTATAAAATATTTTTTAGAAAAGAGAGAAAAGAGAAAAGAGAGAGTATTCAATGAAAACAACGAAACATCACAATCTTCTTTTTTTTTACTCAATTTTGGGCCAAAGCTTGCCTTTTGTGTCAGACAAATTTAAACGCTTTCATACACATCTACAACTTTCGTCCAGCATCCTAGAGATTTTTAACTCAATATATTTGTTACATTAAACGTTTATAATCGAAGATTTCTAAACTTATCTGTGAGAGAGATTGTTATAGATAAGTTTAGAAATCTTCGATTTTAAACTTTTAATGTATATAACAGGTTATCAATTTAAAATTTACAAGCTGCTATGAGAACTTAAGTTTAATTTTTTTCTCTCAAATTAAATACGCAATTTAGTTTGTAACAAAAAGGGAATTACCAAACAAACAAACGGAAATGCTTTCATTTGACAAAAATGTTAATCCTCCTAACACTAGTCTTTAATATCTTCTTTACTTAATCTCCAGGCAAATTAAATAATTGTTGGACAATAGAAGTGTGAAATTATCGTAACAGCTATATATGTGAATGTTTACTTTTGTGGCATGCCATTACTATCTCTTTGTCATAACAAAAGCAATGCCTGTCAAAAAAATAATTGTAAGGAGAATGTTTTAAGATCTGGAAGAGAACGGTTGGGCTATCTGTGCTGGAACCCCGCACGTTAGCATAGAGTGTTATGTTGGGTTAATTAACTGTGCTGGAACCCCGCACGTTAGTGGAGTTTATGTGATATCGGGCTAGCTGTGCTGGATTTCCGCACGTTAGTGTCGATTTTGTGCAAAGAATTATATCGGACTGTCCGTGCTGGAATCTCCGCACGTTATTATGTTGTTCTCTCTGAACTTCGAGAATCGGTTTTCATTGGAATTCCATGAACCGTTTATTTACCAACTTAAATACGACTTGTTGAACTTTTGTTTCGTTTTGGAGTTTTTTATTCAGCGTAAACTTGAGCGAGTGTAACGAATTGAGCTTTCTCCTGAATTCACCATATGGATTTTAAGAACTTTTACATTACAATCTACAGTTTACAATACCAATCAAATACAAGATACGTTGGTGAAGGTTGGGTAGTATTTTTAGTAGAAAGCCGATTGGCATGCTACCGGGCTAACCGCAACTTCACGGAAAATTCGCGATAGGAACTTTACATTTAAAATTCATTGGTGAAATATTAAATAAATTAGAACACTTATGGACAGGCCTGCACTTTAAAAATAGCTTACATATCAACGTGTCCAAAACGGAAATAATGTAGTCAACCAAAAACCCATTAACAAAAAGGGTTATCGTTGGAAATCAAAAGGCTTCTACAATAAACAAAAACTAGAGATCATCGAGATGGTGACTTTCTCAAAGGTTCCCCCTTAAATAATAAATTATAACAATTTCATAGGATTCGCTTCGACCTTAATCTATGACAAAGAAATTATGGCAAAGAATTGATTCAATGTCAATGTACATCCTTTACCTACAAAAGTTCGTTTGATTTAATTTAGGCAAGATTAAGTCATTTGATAGGTTGATTCTTTTGCCGATTTTTTTTGTGAAAAGAAAACACTATCTTATGTATGAAGCAAACTGTGCTCGTTAAAATCTCGTTTTAAATATTTTGAAATAATTCACTTGAATGGAACGTGGTAAATATCATTTTTATTCTACATTACCGATGTCAGTAATATTTAGCTACAAATATTGTGTCTAATCAGAAACGGTCTACCCATAAGTATGGCGAGAATAAAAAAATTTCATCCTCGTCTCTTACGCTTTACCAAAATGAGAAGTAGAAGAATGAATTATTTGAACGTTAGTTAGACATACCATGTGAGGGCGATTGAGATCGTCTTTTACGACTTTGCCTCTTCTGATGACTACCATCTCTGTCTTCATCGATCTCTGCTGATGTTCTCCCCTGTCTTCGGTATATTTCAACTGTATCACTAGCAAAGAACGGGTGCGTATTTTCTTCGGAATGATTAGCCGTTTCGTCAGTATTAATATCTCTCTCCAATCTGACTTTTGGCCGCTTTGCAGAAGATGGATAACTAGTACTCATCTTCAAGGTAAAAACACGAAAGCTTTAGAAAATTTTAATTCTAATTGTTATTCTAAAGTATTTAAACGTACCACAATTTTTATTTGCTCCTCTTTCAGCTTACAAATTCTATTAGACAAAGTGTTGTCCAAAATTATGAAATATAATTGTATCTACATGTAAATTATCTGATTATATTTCAGATATAAAGGGATATATTTGTGCTTCTCATACATTTTCAATAGCAAAACCATTTATATATATGAGTTCTACAGGTGTAGAAATGAAAGTTGATATGATCTTCTTTAAATTTTACATCAATGTTAAAGAGGGCATGGTTACGATTTCGAAAAACAGAGCTCACAATTCTTTGTTGTGTTAGCAAAGTTTGGGTCATGTTTTTGTTTTAATTTTTAATGTTGGAGAGAAAATCCCAGGTTAACTTCCTATTAAATGGCCACTTTGATCATTCTGTGTTTATATCAGAGCGGGGTCTTCACTAGTGAGTGTTGGTTGACATATATGTCTTTTACTAATTAACAATTTTTTATTGTCAATGAGTCCATGACTAATTAAGTCGTAAAAGACATATATCTTGTTCGACTAATACCTTTTTTGTAGAATAGAAAACTCTTTTGTCGACTCTTTGGTAGTTATGTCGAATGTTTTTGCATCAACGTCCTGGTCTTCACTTCGTTGATGAACAATCTTTTTCGATTCTACTCGGTTTTCCAAGAACGATTGCACCTAAGTTAGTTGTTGAAAAGGACTAGTAATTCACGCTTTCTGACCTATTGTATTCAGTAACTCAAGCATCCGATTATAGAAACATAACACAAAGCCATCATTGAGCATTGTGTCTATATGATTTTGATTTATATTTTTATCACTTAGGGTTCATAAAGCATGCCATCCGATCAAAACAGAAAAACAAAGCAATTGCAATAACTAAGACAATTTAAGATAAAGTAAAAGTTTGGTTATCATTTTCGAAAACCTAATATGATGTCAAAAATCTGTTTTGTCAGATATAATATACTCATTACCCAAAGGAAAGAAAGAAAGAAGAATAGATGATAGATAGATAGATAGATAGATAGATAGATAGATAGATAGATAGATAGATAGATAGATAGATAGATGAATGAACGGACATACAGAAAAAAAGGTTTATTGCCTAGGTTATTCAAAAAAGGAAGACAATAAAACAAAAAATGGATTATAAATAAAATTCTAGTAGCCTGTAATCAATGTTTTAAATAAGGAGAAACACATTTACCTGGATAGTGGTTGAGCTTTTTAGGAGTTGCATATAATATAAAACAACTTTATATTGTCATGACACGGTCTATAAGGTATGGTAGCATATCTCTGCCCCTTGTGTGCAAGTTATTTGTCTATTAATTACCGGTATGTCGACATGCAAGATAAATATATTGACATGCAAGATAGTTATGTCAACATGCGACATAACTATGTTGACATGCAATCAAATAAGAGCTATAAAAAATCTCAAATAACGCCAACATGTGACACCCAAGATGCTAGAATTATACGCTACCAATTGATGCCAACATGCAATTTATTTATGTTAACATGCAAGATAGATATGTTGACATGCAACATCTTTATGTCGACATGCAACATATTCATGTTAACATGCAAGATAAATATATTGACATGCAACTTATTTATGTCAACATGGAACTTATGTCAACATATTTATCTTGCATGTTAACATAGTTATGTTGCATGTTGACATAATTATCTTACATGTCAACATATTTATCTTGCATGTCGACATATTTGATGGGAAAATAACTTGCACACAAGGGGCAGAGATATGCCACCATACATTATGTCGACATTCAACTTATTAATGTCAACACGCAACTTAATAATGTTGACATGCGAGATTAATATGTTGACATGCAACTTAGTTATGTTTACATGCGAGATAAATATGTTGACATGCAACTTATAAGTTGTATGTCAACATAACTATGTTGCATGTCAACATATTTATATAGCATGTCAACATAACTTAGTTGCATGTTGACATAAATAAGTTGCATGTCGACATATATAAGTTCCATGTTGACATAAATAAGTTGCATGTCAGTGTATTTATCATGCATTTTAACATAACTTAGTTGCATGTCGACATAAAAAGGTAGCATCTAGCATCTTCGATGTCACATGTTGGCGATATTTGAAATTTTTTATAACTCTTGTTTGATTGCAGTTTTTTGCATGTTAACATAGTTATGTTGCATGTTGACATAACTATCTTGCATGTCAACATATCAATTTTGCATGTCGACATATTTAAAAGAAAAGTAACTTGCACACAAGGGGCATAGATATGCCACAACAATAATGCTCTGTTTGCAAGTGTTATAGTTTCAGATTGCTTGTGACTTTCAAATGACATTCACTGGTGAGAAACAAGAACGAATGCACCTAAGTTAGTTGGTGAGAAGTAATTCACGCTTTCTGACCTATTGTATTCAGTAACTCAAGCATCCGATTATAGAAACATAACAAAGCCATCATTGAGCATTGTGTCTATATTATTTTGATTTAAATTTTTATCACTTAGGGTTCATCAAGCATGCCATCCGATCAAAAAAAAACAATTGGAATAACTAAGATAAATTTAGATAAAGTAAAAGTTTGGTTATCATTTTCCAAAACCTAATATGATGTCAAAAATCTGTTTTATCAGATAATATACTCATTACCCAAAGGAAAGAAAGATAGATCGATAGATTGATCGATAGATCGATAGATAGATAGATAGATAGATAGATAGATGACCGGACACAGAAAAAAGGTTTATTGCCTAGGTTATTCAAAAAAGGAAGACAATAAAACAAAAAATGGATTATTAATAAAATCTAGTAGCCTGTAATAAATGTTTTAAATAAGGAGAAACACATTTACCTGGATAGTGGTTGAGCTGTCCATTACTCCATTGTTAAGAATTGAAAAAACATCTTTCACCTTAGCCAGTCGTCTCTTGTGGCCTTTGAAATATGGGAATACAATCTAATAAAGAAAAAAACATGATACACATTGCATGTTTATTCAGAAAAGACCAATTGTAAGTGTCTATCATTATTGCATAACCGACACCTGTTACTCTATCTTTTGAAAAGTAGCTGCACTGGACCATGATACATTTAAATGGGTGGGGTGTCAGTGTTTAACATTTCATAAAAGATGTAATTCATACAAAATTACCAAGGCTAAACTGTGGTAACGTTTATATGGAAGCGTATTAGTGCCACATATACACTTCACATTTTTTTTATTTTCTACACTTTTAAGTGTAAAATTTACACTTAAGTCTGTAAATTTCACATCTGAAAGTGTAAAATTCACACTTTAAAGTGTAAAACTCACACATTAATCAGTAATTTTCACACTTTAAAGTGTTAAATTCACACTTTAAAGTGTAAAGTTCACAAATTTTAAACTGTTAATTTTACACTTTAAAGTGTAAAATTCACACTTTAAAGTGTAAAATTCACACTTTAATCTGTAAGTTTTACACTTTTATCTGTAAAATTCACACTTTAATCTGTAAAATTCACACTTTAATCTGTAAAATTCACACTTTATCTGTAAATTTCACACTTTAATCTGTAAATTTTACACACATATCTGTAAAATTTACAATTTTAAGTGTAAGATTTACAGATTAAAGTGTATATTTTACACTTTAAAAATGTGAAGTTAACAGATTAAAGTGTAAAATTTACATATTTAAGTGTAAAATTTACAGATTAAAATGTGAATTTTAAACTCTAAAGTGTGAATTTTACAATTTAAATTGTAAAATTTACCGATTAAAGTGTATAATTTACAGATTGAATTGTAAAATTTACAGATTTAAGTGTGAATTTTACAATTTAAAGTGTGAATTTTACAGATTAAAGTGTACATTTTACACATTAAGGTGTAAATTTAACAGATTAAAGTGTAAAGTTTACAGTTTAAAGTGTAAATTTTACAGATTAAAGTGTAAAATTTACAGATTAAAGTGTGAATTTTATACTTTAGAGTGTGAATTTTAAAGATTAAAGTGTAAAATTTACAGATTAAAGTGTGAAGTTTACACTTTAAAGTGTGAATTTTACAGATTAAAGTGTAAAATTTACAGATTAATGTGTAAATTTCACACTTTAAAGTGTGAATTTTACAGATTAAAGTGTAAATTTTACAGATTAAAGTGTGAATTATATACTTTAGAGTGTGAATTTTACAGATTAAAGTGTAAAATTTACAGATTAATGTGTAAATTTTACAGATTAAAGTGTAAATTTTACAGATTAAAGTGTGAATTTTACAGATTAAAGTGTGAATTTTACAGATTAAAGTGTAAAATTTACAGATTAAAGTGTGAAGTTTACACTTTAAAGTGTGAATTTTACAGATTAAGGTGTAAATTTTACAGATTAAAATGTAAAATTTACACCTTAAAGTGTAGAAAATAAACAAATGTGAAGTGTGTATGTGGCACTAATACGCTTCCGTACGTTTAAACTTATAATCAGGGATTACCTTGAAAATTTTCAACCATGAATAATCGAGCAAGGCCGAGTACAAATAGAGTGCAGACAACTACCTTTAGTGCGGTATGATAATAATGAAAGATGAGCAAAAGTGCTTATAATTATATTCATGTTGTTTATTTGTATGCAGTATTTGTGAACCGTCACTTTAAAATCATAATAGATGCTCTTAGTCAGGGATATGAAACATACATGGACTAACTATATTAACAAGTTACCGGTTTGCTTCCGCGACTAAAAATATAGTGCCAGAAACTAGGTAGAGCAAAATCTATTTTTAAAGTTCTAGTAGATATGATTCTATAATTATTTTACATACCAAATTGGTTTTGTATGTTTGGACCTTTTATTTTCATCAGTTTTTTAATCATTTCAAACTTCTTCTGATGCAAGAAATAAATACTAACATCCTACCAAAAGTCAAAGGTTAAAATCTCGTTTTGAATATTTTGTAATAATTTCCCGGAATGGAATGTGGTAAATATAATTGTTATTCTACATGTACATTACTAATATCAGTAATATTTAGCTACAAATATGTTAAGGCAGTCCATCCATAACTATCATATTTCTTATCTAAAAGAATTCAAGTTTGATCACTAAAATTTCAGTGTAATTTTAAGGGTTTTATCAAATAAAAAAGATTCACCTTGGAAATTAAAAAAAAAAATTAATGTTAACAAATTAATCATATGTTGAAGTTAACATTGAAGTCAATGGGAAAAATGCATTTTTAAATATATTTCTTTAGTACAAGTAATTTTCTCACATTTCTCTTGGTAAAAAGTTGCAAAAGCTTTCCCTTTCTTCGACTATGCTGAAATAATTCATAATGAAATATACATATTTTAAGAAAATGATTTTTACAAATTTTCAAAAAGGGCAGACAACTCTTTGAAAAAGTTTTAAGTGCAAAAAGTTCATTTAATTGACAACATACATACTCCCAAGTTTGGTTTGTGTCAGCCTCATAATAACTTTAAAATACACATTTGATGTAGTATAGATCAAACAAAATTGTTAAATTTGCCTTAGTTATGGATGGACTACCTTAAAGTACTAATTATACTGACGCTGTTCTAAGTGAAATAGGATAAATATGTAGGATGGAAATGCTGTGATATAAATAACAAAATCATTTGATGGAATGGTTACGCCATCCATAACAAAGAATGCATTTCCAGACTCAGATGCAGAATTTGTTCCAGGGGTGTGGAGGCAGTTGATGGCCTAGACGTGGTTATAAGAAGATTTTCTAGAAAGAATGAAGTCCAGATGACCGAAAATTACCTTTCAGTTATGTGAAGATAGCGATTTTCATATTGTGCAGTGCAAATTGTCTCAATCTACGTATCTGCTCTGATTTGTGGTTACAAGGAACATGCCTTGCGTACTGAATTAAATGAGAGACAAAAATTCGATATGCAGGTGATGAAGGTATATTGCTACATAAGTAAGGAACGTTGACTATAGAAAAATTGTCATCAGGATAATTTATAAAGTTTTGTTGTTACGTTACCATTAACGCCCCTTTCCAGTGAAATCTCCAAATATGAAACAAATGACGCAGACTCAGTGGTATTTTTTATTTCAAGTTCACTGGGATATAGAACCGTTTTAACAAGAGCTTGGACTTTCGGTGGGATGTTACTATCTAGTTTGCTCATCAAAACATGATGTCAAACATTGACCTCCTTTCTTCTAATTCGCTAAGAGAACCTCATTAATATTCATAGACTGTCAAAACCGTTGTTCTGGTGTGTGAAACTGACGCTGTTTCAGCGAAATATATACATCCCTGGATGAAGTCAGACGAGTCTCATTGCGTTCAATGCATGCATATCTATTAGCCAATGGCTGGACAGTTAACCATGTGTAGACTCCGCCAATGGAAGTCCCAGTGATACTGTTCCGTGAGGACGGATTGATTGAGACGTTGGACAAACGAGACTGCTAGGGTTCGATCTCCAGGGAAGCCCGGTATGTTTGGTCGTCGTCAAGGAGACGATTAGCGTCCAGCAGGTAATTGGTCACCTGATGCAAGATAGAAAATAAACACATGATTTTTTTCTGAACGACACTTTCATTTGTAAAATTCTATATTTTGGTTTCTTTCTATGTTCAAATAACAGTATTTGTATGACATAACAAGAGAAATATTACAAAAACAAAATGATATGATTACATATGAATCATATACTTGTATTATGCATTATATTCATCTAAGCTTTGGCAAATTACAAATTCATGATTTTCTTCATATTTGGAAGAAAAAAATGTCCTCCTTACTCTTGGAATGTGTTCTATTTTATAAGGTGTATGTTGGAAAAGCCGAATCTATCTAATCATATGTGCTATCTGCAGTAAAATACAGGAACAAAATAACATTGATATTAAAAACCCATATCTATAACTTGGATTTTATAATAATTTTTTAATGCAAAGTATTTTGTATAAAGGGTATTTATTCTTACAATCGTCATTTCAAAAACAATTTTACTGCCAAAAGGTAAATACAATAACTGATGATACTATTTTCTGTATAATGTTAAATAATCCAAACTACTAACACTATTCTGAAAGTGGCATTTTTATTGACAACTTGAAAATAATTAGAATAAAAATTTAGTTTATTCTTTATTCATCCAAAAAAGGGGCAGATGGCAATAGTTTTTGAATATTATTCTTCACTATTGAAAGATCTTTGTTTTCATACCGTTCTCATTTTGGAGAAATTAACGAGCCCTCCCTCTGTGTTTCCAGGTGTGCCCTCCTCAATGATTGACAGGTCTGTCAAGTACATCCCAAGGTAGGGAATGCAGGAAGGGTCACATCTACAGGATCAATGTAGAACATGTTGTTATTCTCTGAGTTTGTATACATTTTGTAAAATATATGTCCAAGGAAAAAGAAAATAATTTGGTGCCTTGACCAGGATAATATTTTTTTAAAGTGTCTTAAGTGTACAGAGCATCTCTCATGTTCTTAAATCTTCCATTGGAAGACACTAAACCTTGAAGCTTTTCTATTGTCTGTTTAGTCTAAAAAAAAACCAACCATTTTACGTCACATTTGTTGAAATACATATTTTTGAAATAATAATTAGATTAAAAAAATATTGATAATGTCTGTTATTATATTAGATATTTTAAAGTATTTGTGTACTCTTAGTGCAAATATGTACCAGCATATTTAGTATTTACAAGATTTTAATCATAAAACTGCAAAAGGAAAGTTGCATAATTTGTTACAAATTATAACACTAGATAACTGTTTCTATTCATCCAACTAAAATTGACAGTTATTTTGAACTTACTGATTTTGGAACATTTTCCCAGGTCTTAATTTAAAAAAAAGAGATTATTGATATAAGAAATTTTAAATTTACATTTTATTATACAAATCATTTGTCTGCTGTCAAGGCCTTATGAAATTAAAGTCAATTCAAAGTTAACCAAAAGGGAATGTACTTAGAGTGTTGTGCACTGTTAATCTAATAATGCTGTATCACTTTTAGAATTGTCACTGAACTTGTTTTTCACTAACTAATTCTGTAATTTTCATTTATTTCAGATCCAAGGTGGATAAAATGAGCGACTTTGTTACAGGAAACCCATTAGTTGTCAAAATGACAGTCGGCTTCAACAGGTAAACTAATATTCTATAAAAACTACTTTCTTCCTCATTTTTCTGCTGCACCATCTAAAACTTCAAAATGCACAAATACAAAATGTATATATCAACACTGACCTTGAAACTGTGTTTGTAAAGCAGTATGAAGTTTGAAATGTGTAAGAGGCAAGGCAATGCCATTAGTAAAACTCAGTTTTAGGGTTTTGTTTGCTTATTTTAGTTAAAATAAATACTTTTTGCAAAGTATAGTTGATGTTTGGTCTTTGTCCTAGCTGTTAAATTGTGGGACATCTAGGAACACTATAGATAAAAGCAGTTTTTGTGAGTTAGAGATTGGTTCTTGGTTGATATAAGGTAAATGTGTTTGCATTTATTTTTATAGCAAAGTTTATACTTGCTCTTAAAAGCTTGATTGATTCTTTAAAAGATTATTTGCCTTTTGATTGTTAATATTTTCCAAATAAAATGAGGTCTTTGGTAAAACAACCTCTCTTTTCAAAATATTTTCATTTTCCCTCACAACTTTGATTCCCATGAAACAAAGGCTGAGGAAGGTATTTCATTGCCAAAAGACAAATACATATACATGAATATACCGGTACTGAAAAAATTGTTTCATATGAAGCTATGTGTATCATTTCATATTTGTATTCAGATTTGAAATGACAACATAAGTAAAGAGAACACTAAGATTGACATTTTGTTGACCATTTGCATGTATTGACTGTACAGTTTTTTTGTATGAGGACTTTGAAGTGATAGTCACCAGTCACCGTATCACTAGCTCTGTTACAGGTTGCCTGAGATTTACTCTGCTAACACAGCCAGGTGGAAATCATTGCATGTTGTAATCCCTATCTGTGTGTCTGTTTATGTGTCTACCTCTCTCATACCAATTTTATCTCACTGATGATTCTGATATTGTACAACTTTTGAGGTATTGTCTCTACACTATATGAAACCACTTTAATCGCTTTCAGCATACTTTTGTTGAAGATTCTTTGTACCTTAATCATTTTTTGTCTGTCCCAAGTCCAATAGAAATTTACCTGTTAGGTATTAAAAGAAATGGTACATGTCCCTACAATGCCTAAAACGCAAAATTTCTGGTTAAAAATGTGTATAGGTCCAAGGATATGACCTTAAAAGGTTGGGTGGGGGGGATTGTAGGAAGGTTATTGATTCATCTAAAACAAATAGGGTTAAAAGTCATTTTAATTATTCAATTGTTTTTACTAAACCAAGTTATATGCAGCACTATACCAGCAGTTCTGTCTTACAGTGATGAGTTTGGGTTAGTATACAGAATTAGGGCTGTTGAGTTTACACATTATTTGTAAATGTTATTCATTGGAAAAATTGTAAAGTAAACAACATACCAGTATATTAGATTAGAGTGAGCATAAGCACAAAATCATTTGAAATAAATGAGTCATTCCATGTTGTGTAGTTATATCATTCAACCATTTTTAAATCATACACAATTAAGGCATATAACTCATTTAGTCAACACTGGATATATATTAGAAAAAGGGAAAACACCCCCATGTTCTATATGAATAATAATACTGACTGAAATTCAGAACCATGTGTTCATTTTGTTTAATATACACATAATGATATACAGGTTCATTATGTCAGAGATGGACTTTTAAAGAACTACTGTACTTTTGATTTGTAAACATATTGAATTTACATCTTTGCTACATGTATGTGTATAACATTGAAGATCAACATTGTACAGTTTAATATCAAATTCATGATACATGTTTATTATATTTTATATTCAAAAAAAGAAATATATAAATATTCTATTCCCCAAGTATATTTAGTATTTGTATTATACCAATGGTGTTCAAAATAATGATAGAACATGTACTGTATTTAATATTACTTTATATGTGTCCTTATGTAATTATGAAAAATCTAACATATTTGCTGATTGCATAAGATTTGGTACTATACGTGAACTTGTTAAGATAGTTTAAAGTAGATGTTGATTATAAATCAAAAGTATTTAAAGACTTGTTTAGTTTTCAAGTGATATTTACATGCTTATATATTTAAATTTATTGTAAATATATATGCTCCTAATTGAAATTAAAATCAGAATACAAATTTCACACTTACTAATAAAGAATAAAATACTTAAATTTTGAAAAGTTTGATAAGATGTTATTAATCATGTAAGTAAATCATTATATTTTTTGTTCTATGATTTATTTAGAAACCAAAGGGGACAGAATTCCCTGAGAGAAATGCTGAACCCCCTTATAATTGAGGTGATTGAGGACAAGAATTTGAGGATAAACACTAACCCAGTCGAGGTGTACAAAGCATGGGTCAACCAGACAGAGACCTCCACAGGTGTAACCAGGTACGTACCACACAGGTGAATGTCGACAGGTGTAAACAGGTAAGCACCACACAGGTGTAAACAGATAGGCACCACACAGGTGTAACCAGGTAAGTACCACATAGGTGAATGTCGACAGATGTAACCAGGTAAGTACCACACAGGGGAATGTCGACATGTGTAACCATGTAATTACCACACAGGTGGCACCAGGTAAGTACCACACAGGTGAATGTCGACATTTGTAACCAGGTAAGTTCCACACAGGTGAATGTCAGGTGAATGTTGACAGGTGTAACCAGGTAAGTACCACACAGGTGAATGTCAACAGTTGTAACCAGGTAAGTACCACACAGGTGTAACCAGGTAAGTACCACACAGGTGAATGTCAACAGGTGTAACCAGGTAAGTACCACACAGGGGAATGTCGACATTTGTAACCAGATAAGTACCACACAGGTGAATGTCAACAGGTGTAACCAGGTAAGCACCACACAGGTGTAACCAGGTAAGTACCACACGGTAAATGAAAAATGGTTCATGTAGAATATAATATTGGCAAAAAGTAAAGTTAATAACGTAAAGTTAGAAGCAATAAAGGAACAGTTAAAATAGGACTATGTTTGCAGTAAAGTAGATAGACTTAAAGTTGATTTTTCATATATGTTTATTTCAGTGGTTTACCATATGACGTTACAACGGAGCAAGCACTCAAGCATGAGGAGGTCAAAGCTGTCTTGGCTGAGTCCATTACACGTCTAACGGAAGTCACCGATAAATTCCTGAACGCAATCTTCACATCACTTGATAAAATTCCGTAGGTTTATTTTGTCAAATGCTTGACGATCTGAACATATGATATATTGTATGTTGGGAATTTTTTATCTTTTCAGTTTTCAACTTTTGACTTTAAATTGTTCCATTTTAACTATGACATTGTTAAACAATGTACATGTTTATGGTAGATTTGAAATGTGTCTTATTGAGAACTTCTAGCTCTCTTTAATCACAACTGTATGAGGGCATTTTAAAACCTGTCAGTGATTAGACAAAAATAAAGCAAGGTGAAAAACCAATTGCAAATAAGAAATTTTACATTGAAATGATGTTTTCTCCTTATGATGTAACACTTCAATCAATCAAATGATCAATGAAATTATGAGAGCCAGAAGAATTTATACTTCTATGATGACCATTTTTAAAAAATTGTATCCAAATTTTTTAGACATGATTTTGAGATAATTGTTCAAGAATATTCTATGCTTTTGTTGGTAACAAGAAAACAGACAACATTGAATAGTTTGATAAACCTTTAATCTGCCCTTTATTAGATATGGAATGCGTTATATTGCAAAAGTGCTCAAAGCAGCCTTAGAAAAGAAATTTCCTGAAGCTGCAGAAAAAGATGTTCTAAAGGTGAGTGACAAAAATATTTCCCTTGATAGTGCACACCTACGGTTAAATTACAAGCTCTTAGATCTTACGAAGTTGTGATTTCTATTGATATTCTCAACTAAATTGATATGAGACAAGATGTGTGTACTTTAAAATTGCTAATTTGGACAATTTGCGCACAGGTCAGATAACTTTGTCATTAGCTCCTTTTGTCGTACATTATGTATTATGTATTATTTTCTGCAGGGTAACGGTTGTTTATCATCCTGATAGATTTCTTAGATGTTGATTAATGTTTTTTAATTTAGATGATATTTATTTGTTAGATTGTTGGGAACTTGCTGTACTATAGATATATAAACTCTGCCATTGTGGCACCTGACGCATTTGACATAATTAATGTGGAGGCGGACAAGCAGCTGTCCAATGACCAACGAAGAAACCTGGGATCTGTGGCCAAGATTCTGCAGTTTGCTGCATCAAACAAAGGGGTGGGTAATGTCACTGTCACACAATTTTTACTATTGGTCACTGTCTAGTGTTGAGACCTAGAATACAGCAGACTCATTCTGGAGATGCATCGGCTTATTAAACATGGCTATCGGTAATTTGCAAAGGTATTTCAAAAATTTTCCTGGCAGTTAAATTATGTATCATGCCTACTTGTAGTTAACAGGGGAGTATTGCTCATCTTTTAGCTTTCAAATCATCGATCTTTTGATACAGTAACTCTAGATCTTTTTCAACCAGTTTCTTCAGACTATTTCGCTTGGTAGTTACAGATTTTTCAAAATTGTACAAGTTACTGTTTAGCTTAGACAAAGGCCATGGATTGTCATTCTTGCAACCTATATTTTACACATAGACTTTGAGAAACAAGTTTTTTAGAGGTGTATGTCATCACATAATGCCTTGTTTGCAAGCATATTTGATATTTCTGTTTTGTATGATAAATAACATTTTTACTCTCTCTCTCTCTCTCTCTCTCTCTCTCTCTCTCTCTGCAATTTCATTAAACAAAGCAACATATACTGGTAATATGTACATGTATACACAAGAAAATCAATTTTAAAGATATATTTCTTGAATAAGTTCCCGTTTAAGAATAAATCTAAAATACCATGATCTGTATTTTACATTTACTTCGAAATATGTTTAGTAATATGTCAAATCGTTAATGTAATAAAACATCTTTACAAATGACATTTTTAGACATCGTTTGAACATTATTCAGAAGATGTATGTATTTTTGCCTGTTTTATTCTCCTGTTCTTCATCTTTGCAAAGCCTCTAAAAAATTATGACTCTCAATGAGAGTGCGCTTGTCTTTACGAATGAATCTCCTTGGTATAATCTGGTTAAAGATGTTCAAATTTTAAAAGCACCGCAGGCGCATGCTTGAAATATGAAGTCAGTGGAGTTGTGGCCTAATGACAAGCATGCACAAATGCTCAAGTTTCTTCACATCTATAGCTCTTAACTCCATCCGTATATTAAAGGACTCTACCAATGTCAGTGACATTGAAGATGAAAAGCACCGTTTCTGATTATATTTACACATGCATTGAAAGTGTCCTATTACAGTGAATGGGGAATGAAATGTGATTCAAGAAGCTGTGCATTCTTATATTAACTTCCATCTTATAACCTGTACATTGTATAGTATATATAGTACTCATCCAACCAGGCAGCATTATATATTGGGGGATGTAAAGCCTTTCAAAATTGCTTTTATTACACAGGGTTCTATGATTGGATTATTGGTATTTGGCATGTTTCAGTTCATCATATAAAGCACCTAAAAATAATTTTATCTTGTTGAGCATTTACTTAATATTTTGAATTAGCAAGGAGTAAAATTTGTGAATGAATAATAATTAGGTATATAGTATAACATATAATTAAAAAAAAAACTCTTATTTGTGATATTTAAAAAGACTTTAAAAGATTTTGAGGATACTTTGGTACTATATGTATTACCGGTACGGTAGATATTTTCCTCCCAGGGACTTTCCTCTTTGAAGTACTTGTGACGCATATTATGTATTTTCAAAAGCATACAAAAAGTCTGGAACTGATCTCCAGGTTATACAAACACTTTTTATCTCACGACTTCCAGTTTGGTGGTGACAGCTCCTATTTGGCAGCCATGAATGATTACATCAGACAATCTCATGAAAAATTCAAGTAAGTACTTAAGTCAATTTCAAGTAAAATTCAATTAAAAAAACAGTTGTAGAAATTAAACAACACAAAACATTCCTAAAGAGTAACTTTTAAAATTTTTGCTGTATTTCTTTATTTGTTAAAACTTACCTTAGTTTGAGGAATGAAAATAACATAGTAGGAGGAATGAAAATATCCTAGCATGGCATCAATGGTGAACATGCCTCCTAGATATTGTTGTTCTTTAGAAATTGCATTATTTTTAACCAAACTTATGAAAACGGTTTGTTCCTCTTGTTTTGGAACCAAAGACCATTCAAATAAAATGTACTTAATAATGGTAACATTCTAGACAAAGACTTCTTAAACCAATCATTGATTTGCAGGAAATACTGTGTGGATGCCTGTGAGGTCCCAGAGCCCGAGGATTTCTTTCACATTGACCAGTATTCCGACATAGTCACCATTGCTAAACCATCCATATACATCTCTGTTCAAGAAATTATTGACACTCATCAGGTGAGAATTCAGGCTGTAAAGGTATTACCTGAAAAGTGTTACAACATGAGCTGTAGATGATTCATGTACTGGTAATCAAAAGGAATTCATCAGTACATTTAATATCAGTCATGCATATAAATTGATAGAATTACTATTTTGGGGTTAAAAAAAATCATTTCTAAAAATTGACTTTTCCATTTTAGTTTTACTTTTAGCAACAAAAAACTGTTGTGTGTTGGAATATTAATTATACATTTGGGACCTTTAACAATCTTGAATTGGGATACTAACCAAGGTTGCCTTTCAAAATCTAGACTAAAGCAAATCATGAAACAGACTAAAATACATGAACTCAATATTAATATTAAATATATGTATACAACTCAAATACAATAATTTAATTCAATTTGTGAAAATAAATAATAACTTTTTTGATATTTTTTGTTTGCTTGAATTTTGTCTTCCTTCCTCAGATGTAATGCATTAAATGACATTAAACATACATGTAAAATGAATATCAGAATGCCTTAATGATTTTAAGCAATATACTAGTATGTGATATACTTATAAACATGACCACCTTAACTTTCTATCTTGTTCACCATTAACAGTTGCTACTACATCATGAGGATCAGATAGCTCCAGATCCCCAGGATCCAATTCACGAACTCCTCGAGGACCTTAGGGAGGTCCCCAGTGTGGACGAACTCCTAGGTAAGACATACTGCTCAGTCTGTCAGAAAACTGTGATACATGTACTGTAAAATATAACTGCCAGGGATGACCAATTTTGTTTCATTGTAAATTTAATTGTCTACAACCAATTAGTTTATCTCTAATCAGTTTCAAAACAGGGGGGATGATACTAACTTTGCTGTAATTGAGAATTTATCTTAAGCATGTTCTTTTTCATCATATTTACTGTATAGAGAAGGGCTTGGAGATAAATGACCTCAATAAATCTGTATTGCTAATTTTATTAATTTTGAGAGTTTTTTTGGTTGAATCAGGTACGGACCTCCCCGAGGATGAAGAAATGCGGAAGATGTTACAGACCCAGCTAGGAAAGACGGAGATCTCGCTTACCCTCAGCAATAAGTTCGAGGTTCCGGAGGATGACCAGGCCGATGTCCAACAACTGCTTGTCAGGTTTGTAGAATGTCATGCATGACCCAGGGAAGTTATATGAACAATAGAGTTGTTCACACTTGTACAGAGGGTTTTGTATAAAATATAGGTTCAGTATATGAAGAAAGAAAAAAAACCATTTAGATCAAATTTTATTTTGCATAACAAATAGGGATATTAATTTCTTGTCAATATTTTTAAAAAGTTGTAGCTTATTGATTTTAGCGCTTGCTTGATAAGTGAAAATAATGCATGTCTTTTTCCAACCAATACATTGTCACTATATTCATCACATGCTTTTGAAGCATCATAGATTGTGTGTGTTATGTTCAGGACAAAGAGAATGGTGGTGGACGTGATCGCCTGTCAGACCGGTGATAACCTGCTACAGATCCTGGACAGCCCGGCATCAGAGGAACAGGTGAGGGAACTAGTCTGATAGGGAACTAGTCTAGTCAGACAGAAATAAACTTATAAGGCTCTTTTCTTTTTTTTTAAATGAGTACCAGAAATGATATTAAGAACAGTAAGGCTTTATAGTTGCTAAAGTGAAAGATTGACAAATAAATCTTGATAAATGATGGAAATTGTTTTGTTCAATAATGGTTGTATTTAAAAAAGTTAATCAGTACCAGTTAAATGATTAAATTTAACTTTTTCGCATTAAAAATTACTTCCATGGGAAAATTTTGCTAATAGCTATGTGCAGTACATTCACCTGTACACACTTTAAATAATGACCATCCATTTGTTTCCATGCGTATATTCACTTGATAACTCTTTACAGGAAGAACTGCATCAGTCATTGGTGAAGAAGAGAGATGATAGGGACCATAGAGCTAAGATTGACAGTGAGGGCGGATTGATGCGACAGCAGAGCATGTCTGGCGATACTCGGTAGGAAGAGCGACTCTCGAAAATTTAACCATCTTTTATTTGATTTACAGATTTTCTTGCCATTGCCAGTACCTCTCACTTTGAAAAATTTAATTTTGTAAAATAGTTAATGAAAATTACATGTTCTTTAACCTGATGATTTCGAAAGAAGAAGTCAATAAGTGCTGGTTAACAGTAAACGATGTAGAAAAGATAATTTTGTCACATTACAATGCTTCAAAATAGAGGCTAATTTTAAAATTTTAACTGCATGATAAATTTGTTTTGATGCTTATAGAATGCCACTTAGCATGATGAAAACAAAGGTCAAGAAGAATCTACAAAACTTGGAGCTCCATGAAGTAGTCACTCGCAAAAATGGTTACCAAGATCTTGTCAACATGATTGCACAGGTAACTTGAGCTGATTTTCCTTTATTGCATTCATTACCAATTTTCTGTTAAAAAAAAAAATGGGTTCTAAAACTATGTTTTTTAAAGTCTAATTTTAGAAGGTTACAATGCTATGATCTTCAAAATGAGTTGGTATTCAGAATGTTGATTATGGATGACTGATGCTTAATTTTAAGAAGTCTTTCCCTGCTTTTTATACCCCCGCTCCGAAGGAGAGGGGGTACTGTTTTATCCTTGTGTGTCTGTCCGTCCATAACAAAAATTTCTGTCGCATTTATCTCCGCAACTATTTATCGCAGATGCTTGAAATTTTTGCACAGTGTTTGTTAAGGCATGCCATATCGTGGGATATATTTTTGTACCAATTGGATGTCAACTTCCTGTTAAATGATGACTTTGCTTATTTTTAACCAAAATTTTCAAACAAATTTCCGTCAAACATTTCTCAGCAACTATTTATCGCAGATGCTTGAAATTTTTACACAATATTTGTATAGGCATGCCATAGCGTGGGATTTTACACAATATTTGTATAGGCATGCCATAGCGTGGGATATATTTTTGTACCAATCAGAAGTCAGCTTCCTGTTAAATGCGACTTCGTTTATATTTAGCAAAAATTTTTAAACAAATTTTTGTCAAAGAATTCTCAGCAACTGTTTATCGCAGATGTTTGAAATTTTTACACAGTATTTGTATAGGCATGCCATATCGTGGGATATATTTTTGTACCAATTAGACGTCAACTTCCTGTTAAATGACGACTTTGTTTATTTTTAGCAAAAATTTTCAAACAAATTTTTGTCAAAAAATTCTCAGCAGCTATTTATCGCAGATGCTTGAAATTTTAATACACTATTTGTTTAGGCATGCCGTATTGTGGGATATTTCTGTACCAATGGGATGCCAGCTTTCTGTTAAATGTCGACTTTGCTTATTTTGCATATTCACATCAGAGCGGGGGTATCACTAGTGAGCATTGGCTCACAGATACCTTGTTTTCCAAGTGCAAGATCCTCATGACACAGTTCTTTAGAGGGAATAAAGCTCTACTGATTAGACATACTTTGTGATGGACATTTACTTTGGGATAATCAAATAAAATAGTGTCATAAAAGTTGTTCTTGGACTATTCCAACAAATAACCATAAATGTCCTTCACTGGCATTGGTACAGCACACAATTTCATTTTAAGACTTTAGGGGGAAAATCCTAGGTCATGAATCATTATGATTTTAAATCCTTGCTACCCTATGTTGTAGGACATTCGAAATCAAAGAAATTACAGGAACAGTAGAAAGCACGAACTGATGAGAGTGAGAGAAACAGTCAGAAGCTTGCAGGAGAAGAGGATGTTTTATGAATCTCAGATCGACTACTATAATCGATATGTTCAAAAGTGCATTGAGAATCTCCAGCAAGAGGGAAAGTAAGAATATCTCTTTCTTTTTCCATTTACTGATATTTATACTACAGTATATACAATATGAAATGAAAACTTCATTACTTCTCTTGTTGTCTTTAGTAATAGGAAGTCCAGAGGTATTTTCAGAAGAGATGCTTCACAGAAAGCACATTTTGAATCGCTGAAATACAGTGCAGCAAAGCTTCACGAGAAAGGAATTATTCTTGAAATTGGCACACTGCCAACCAATCAGTGAGTAATTTCAGTGATTTACATACAAGTATCAAGTTCACTCGTTAGTATGTTGAAAGAAATGGGACCACTACAAACCAATTATTTATGGCAAATATTGTAACCATGTCAACTAAGTATTCTATATAGAATAATTGAATATGTTGAGTGAAGGTGACATCGTTTGTAAACAAAACATTCTTTATTTGCAGGTTTAAGAATATGCAGTTTGAGATCAAAGAAACAGCGGATCCTGGCGTGTTTGAAGTTCAGGCCAAATTATTAGGAATGGAGGTCAAAAAGATTGACCTAGTCTTCCAGGTAAAGTTCTGAGCATCTGTTGTCGGAAACTTTCTGATGTTCAAGACATATTAACAGCATGATGAGCATTGGTAAAGCTGCCATGTTTTTCGTTCACTCTCTAATAAAAAATCACTTGGTTATTCACAAGTTGCTGTTAAAAATGAATTGTAAATAGAAATATTATGTACATTATTCAATATAACCAGGCCCAAGAATCATAAAACAGATAAAAGTCAAGATTTAACTTAAATAAATATTCTTAATTTGCAGACAATTAAAGTGAAAATAAGCAAGGTTCAATGGCAGATTTATATTCGACTGTTGTTCTTCTAAATAATTTCTTTATACATGTACTACAAAGAGATTTTGACTTTACCTCAAAATATTTTATGATCCTCACGCCAAATAATCTGTAATTAAATGAACTTACATCAGAATCTAACCTTAAAATATTTCATAATCCAGATATTGTAATGAGATGAACTTGATCAGGGTCTTGTTGATGTTTTAGGACTTGCTGCAGCTACAGTATGAGGGAGTGGCTGTAATAGAACTGTTCAACGACGCCAAGGTCAACGTCAACCTGCTCATCTTCCTTCTGAACAAAAAATTCTACAGTGCTGGAAAATGATCAGTACAAGATGTTCAGGAATTCCCAAAAGAACTTGGAAATATTCTTGCTTTTTCTATGTGCAATAAACTGTTGGAACATGTCTCCGACATCATTGACTTGTCACGGATTGTAATGCTTTGACACTGTGATGGGAAGACTGCAGTTCTCCCAAGTGAAACATGTTATGCTGCATTGTGTGAGACCAAGGACAGCCAACACTGAGCCCTTCTTAGCTTTATTTTATGCAATTTTAAATTACATGCTACATGGTCTTGAATATTTATATCCAGTATTTGAATATCATTCTTTAAATATATGTAAACTTGCATGTAGATCTGCTTTTGCAAAGAACCTTTAGTTTGTTTTACAATCTGGTAATAAGAGTTACTTATTGCTAGTAATATATGTTATATTTCTTAATATTTGCCAAACTTTTACTAGAAGTAGAGATTTGATTTTTGTAAATTATTTGGGTACTGTTTTGATGAGGAAGAGTATACAGAGTATATTTTAGCTAATTGGATATTGCCTTGAATTGTAATATTTATATCAATAGAAGAATTCCTTATATTGGAAGGCTGTAATGTGTTCAATCAAAAATGAATTATTTCTTGTTTTTTAGATATGAACAGATACATGTACTTGTATTTTTCACAGTATAGTAAATCTCAGCTTGCGGAATCTCTTATATTAAATGCAGTGTTTCGTTCAGTTGTTAAAGCCTAGGATTTAACATTTTATTAATAATTTTGAATGGAATAAAATTTTGAGTAATATAATAATATTACTATCCTATCTTCATTATAGAAAGATTTTTTTTACATTAAACTTTTACCACCAGGGCAAGAAAATTCAAAGTTTGATTTAAAAATTTGAACTTTAAACATGTTGGAAAGTAGATAGTGTTGTCTCTTTCTTTAGCTCTAGTCTTTGGTCTTTATTGTTATGACCTACTTATTGGGACCAATATTTGTTACACATTCCACTGCATTTAAAACTGCTGACTCAATATTATGACAGTAATATTAGCTATCATACAGGGGTTTTGTCCTTTTTAACACCATTTCGTTTTTTTATATTATACATAACATGAGCTATGAGGACTCTATTCATACTGCCTTGTATCCTTCTAAAAACTATTAAAAATGACAAATGGTCATTGTTTAGTGAGGCAATTGATACATTTGTTAGTTGGGAAATGTATCGCTCATCTCCTGTATTTGTTACAATGATCAAATTACACATATATTGAAATGTCATCTCCTACAGACTTTTAATGGTGCTATTTCAGTGGCATGGATCAGTTTTATTCAACAATAAATGACACTGTCAACCTGTTTTGTTGATTTTATGTTTTTGTAAAAGTTTTGTCTTCACTTTGGAAAAAAAATTAAAATAGCGGTAGATTAAATACATTTCCTATAACTACATGTACAGTTTCAATCCAGTGTTTTCTCAGACGTCTGTGTCAATTTGTTCCCGCCCATTTCAAATGTTTTTGAGTGCAACAAGTGAAATTGACGTACGCTGTGTTTTTCCAATCTTGTTTTATCCTTAATTCACTTGTAAATTATCCATGCAAAAGATATTTGTAGACACACCTTGTTTAAAGAAAATTTCTGATTTTATACTTGGCATTTATAGACTCAAAAATACATGTAATAGATACCCCGTATATATGGTACGGTAATTTAAAAGTGTAAATGATAAATAGAGAAGTAATTTATGACATAGGTACAAGCAATGGAGACGCAAAACTATCGTGAAATATATGCATATTGCATATCAATTTTGGACGACCCCCCCCCCCCCCCCATTTCACTAATTTTTAAAGTGTTTCTGGTACATTTAACTGTTATGTTATTTTTTTAGAAGAGTTGATAGAGGATATATTTTTCACATTCATTTGATTCATTTGCAATTACTGGATGTATATGACGTCAAAAGTGACGCTTTTTTAGAATTAAACCGAAATCAGTCAATAATCATCTCTTGGCTAGCCAAGGGTTTCTGATCCGGATCAATCCTCACGAACAGCGTTGCGGATCAGAAACCATTGGCTAGCGTAGAGGGTCAAAATTGACATTATTTTAATCTTTTTTTTAATGGGAAGTATAGAGCGATACTATGAACAAGGAACACTTATTTTTGTCACTTACTGAGTAATAGTTTCTTCAGTATTTCATATGACGCCTGTGTATTTTCCAATTTCAAGGATAACTCCTTCTTGATAATGGAAATCCGACCAACCAATGAGTAAAATTTGTTAACAACGAAAGTCATATATAATGAGATAACTTCTCATGAAATTCATTTTTAATCGTGTGTTACATGGACAAGAATATTAAAAAACCCATTTTAATACAATTTTAGATTTTGTAAACTACATCTTCTATTCCAAATAATCCTATTTTCTTATATATATCCTCTGAGAATGATCGATGCGTATTACTATCTGTTACATACATACTTATTTGACAGATTTTTTTAAGAATTTATATATATTTTAATTATATGGGTATCATTGATTAGAAAATGGATGTAGGTATATTTTTTTAATTAGTTGACCTGGTACCACCAGGAATGTAAAGATCTGTAATATATTGACTTTTGGCTCAGTTAGATACTGTTTCACACACCTTTATCTCAAGACAGTCTTGTTATAAAGTCTGGGCCAAAGGAAGAGAACATTTCAAAACGGTCTGAAATGACCTCACCTTTGCTCTAGAAATCTGGTTCAAGGGTCACTGCTCATAACTTATCCACTGTTTATGTGAAGTATTGACCGGATATAAATCTTTAATGATTTGTACACCACACTCTTCTAGCAGAGCGCGGCCCGAATTTTTTGCAATGTCCACTACATTATTTACATATAAACGATAAAAGACAGTATTGTTATTTAAACTATTTATTAGATAAATTGTATATTCAATGAATATTAATATCAAGAATATAAGTACATATATCTCTCTATTTTGAATGTGATATATTAATAGAATGAGAACATAAAATATCTATACATTAAAAATGCATTATTAAACAATCATAATACGTTATGAATATTTATATTGTTTTGAAATGGAGCATACAATTATAAAACCTATGGTATGTCTTTAGATTGTGTTCGCCTGCCTTTGAGTAACATACATTATGAATGTATGCTTTCTAAAATATAAATGATCTCGGCACATTTAAGATGCAAATAAAAAAAATCATATTTGTTTAACGCGAACAGAGTAAAAGTTTATATTATTTTCTCATCTATAACAAAACTTCTTCAAAAGATTATTATTCTTCATGTATAATTGAAAGCAAACGACGTTCATATTTTTTTCATAAATATACATTGTATTTTTTATAAAAAAATCATTTTTAATCTCCCATGGATTTCATTTAAGATTCTTCAAATGGTGTGGTAACATATTGGTAATCATATTATGCTATCACGAATATGATAATTCTAGATGAAACATTGTACACATACCCATATGTCAAAGTGTGAATCAGTCTGATTAAAAATGGTTAAAGTATATTTAATTACACGCAGTTACTCTCATCCTGCTGCTCTTATTATTGCTTTCGATTGTTGATGAGATTTATGGTAAGGAGATTGTGGTTGGGACTGCTGACCCTGCTCCGACGAACCTAATGTATTCATTTCATAGACTATAATATAGTAGTCACGGTACCAATCATTTATGTACATTCTGCGGAGTTTATTTCGGCTCCAGTAGATTAACAACTTCAGATCAAATGTCAAATTAAAATAAAAGTTGTTTTGTTTTGTTTTAATTCTTTTGGTTTTGTTCTATGTTTGTTTTTGTTTCCTTTTTTGTTTTTGTTTTTTGTTTTTTGTTTGTTTGTTTGTTTTTTTTTTTTTGGGGGGGGGGGGGGTTGGTTACAATTGTTAGATATATAAACTACTCTTAAGATGTGATACATTGTAGAAACAAAAACATACGAAAATTTACACTGTATGATTTAAATGACTATAAACAGTTGGTACAAAGAAACAGAGAACCATAAAGTGATCGTTATGACGATCGCAAATTTGATATGAAAATACTTGAGAGTCGTTGTTAATTTTTTTTCAAAAAGGTTGAAATAAATGAAATTGAAATACCGATTTTTATACAGTATGTACATACAAACAGTTTTACAGACAAAACACAAAAAAATATATTACATGATAAAAAAAATTGTTTTGTCACAAAATACAACCTTTACACATCTTTAAAATAGATAACTGAGTACATGGTGTGTATGTCTCATTTCAAAAACGAAAACTGTACAAAGTTTATTTGGTTTACCAATGAACTTGTAAGCAATTAAAATATGTACCCCCTTGATAAATAAATAAAAATCTTTGTTAAAAATATACATACCGGTGTGCATTATATTAAGCAAATACTCCCGATGAGATGGATTTTATCAATAGTAATTTAAAATCAACAATCAAAAACAATATCATCAATGACCATAAATGCAAAACCAACTGTCTTCTTGCAATATAGATATACATAAAATCAACCAAAGGTGTCTTTATACAAATCAACCAACAAAACGTAAAACCAACATACATAAATGCAAAACGATTTAAGACAGACATCAACGTAAAACAAGCGGACGCACAAAAATGACGCATGTTGAGAAGCAACTCGAGCGGTGTCAAGTCTTATACAGACCATCTCGTACACAGCTAGGTCATCTCGTATAAAAAAGTCAACTCGTATACAAAACAGAGAAGGACGTTGTTATAATCTTACACAACTTTTTTGTAGATTAAATCATGTTTCACACAAATGGCTCAAACATGTTCTAGTATATACATTTGTACATTCAGATGATCTAATGACTTGTCATTCTTGATAAATGACATCATAACTAGTCCTGAGTTATAAGACATCACTTCCTGTAAAAGACTGCAGACGCCAGTAATATGTTTCGTGGTTTGTGTTATTAAAACGAGCTTCTGGTGACAAGAAGGTAAGAAATACAACAATGCTTTGTCATTGGCACATGTTGTATTAATCATGTCAAATCATTTGTAGATAGAAGTTTAATTATCATACTAAATATTTTCAAGATGTTTACTAAACAAACTGAGACAATGACTTTGTTCACTCATAGGACATTTAAGCGAAGCAGCCCATATATGTACTTAATGTCATTAGTGTTACTGTCATTGGAGTAACTGCTACAAGGCAACACCACTGATAGATAATATACTTTTTATTTCACATATTCTGTGGAATCATTAGATTTCGTGGTGGCTCAATTTACGTGGAATTCGTGGGTACCTCTCATTAACGAATTGACAAATAAGGATGATTAAGTCATATTTTTCTTTGTATGTATGAAGGAATGCACGAAATTACGTTTCCACGAACCTGTAAATTTAGGTACCCCACAAAAATTGGCCCCCACGAAATTTAATGATTCCACAGTATTTGATTTCTTAATTTTTTAAAGACGATTTTTCTAATTAAAAACAAATTTAAAAAAAAAATAACGTCAATGAAATGTGCATGTAATACTCATGACAAAAGTATTGTAAAATGAACATTTTTTGTAAAATAACATAACGTTTGTTTTATTAAGATGGTTAATACATGAAATTTCCCCCAAATTTCTTTTTCCCCGATGATGACATTTTTACCGATATGACATTGGGCGCACGGCGGGTGTGACCAGTCAACAGAGGATGCTTACTCCTAGGCACCTAATCCTACATCACAGTTATCTTTTTTAAAGGTCCGTGTTGCTCTGCTTTGAATTTGTACTTCGTTTTATGGAGTTTTGAGATGGTTGACAGTTTGTTATTGTCATTTTTTTATGTAGGAGAAGATAACATCCATATCAATTGAAATAATCAGTTTGTAATTTTTTTTAATTTTGCAATTTATCAAAAAAAGGGGGAATTTAAGGTGCACTAGTAAAGCCAATGTCATGTGCATGAAATACCAATGACAAAAGTATTTAAAAATGAATACTTGTTTTGTAAAATAATGACATGTTTATTTAATTAAGTTGGTAATTAGAAAAGGATAACATACATGTCAATTAAAATTTATCCATTTTGCTATTTATCTCATGAAAGAAATTTAAAAGTACACGGTAACAATGACATGTAATGTAAAACGTAATATTATATGTGCCAATTACATTAGCATCAATTTGATACAGATACTTTTGCTTGTATAATATATTGATCGATCATTTTAAAAAGCTTGTATAAATTGTAAAGGATAGCATTCAAGTCAGTTTAGATAATCACTAATAATAAGTAACAACTAGTAGACTAAGTGTTCTCGAACAATTAGAAGTCTTTCCAACTAATTATTTTTTATATTTTGTTTCAATATGATAAATAAAACATTTTCTCTTCATTACCTTATAAAAAAGTAAAAAATAAATTAAATATGCTATTTCTTTTTATTTTGACCTTGACCTCTGACCTTAATGTTATATTGACTGGTAAAGGTCAACATTTCAATTTAAAGTGGTTTGATGGCCTTCACTACTGGCTCTAAAAAGTACTGAAAGTGCCATTTGTTACTGATAATTTCTGATATTTACTGATATTGTACTGTTAGTGCTGAGAATTGCTGTTATTTACTGATAATTTTACTGCTGTTACTGATAATTGCTGTTGGTTCTGATATTTACTGATATTTACTGATGCTTTTGCTGTGAGCTCTGATAATTACTGATATTTACTGAGATTTACTGTTGGTACTGAGAATTGCTAACAATTACTGAGAATATTTTAAGGCCCAAAACATTGTCTTTTAATTATTAAATAACTGTACACATATTTCAGATTTAACACAATTTATTTAATTATATATTCTAAAGTTTTATTTATTTGATAATTAGCTTCTTTTGAACTTCGGAAACTCACAGATCACATTTTAGACAATATTAGAAAGCCGGTCAAAAATTGGTACTTAAACTTAAGGCAGACTCCACAAAAATTTTAATTTCTAAATGCGGTGGACATTTTTTTTCAACAATGAAAAACCCCATAATTCTTAACATGATTATTTTTCTTTTCAAAATAGAGAGATATCCGGTCAGTACTTTATAATGTACTTTGAGGTTTTATTTCACAGAAAGATTAGCGAGGCAGTATCTGTGTATAGTATACATACTTTCAGCAGATCAAGAGGTTTGAATGTCGCAATTCAACCTTGTAAATTGTCAGTCTGGCACCTTGTGTATTACATTACGTAATATCCGTATACAGGAATCCATGATCTTGAGAATAATTATTCAAAGAGAAAAGTATTATTTTTATTGAGAACAATATAAATAACGTATTAGAATGACTTTCATATTCATCATCTTATTTGTTCCGCATTCAATTGATTCAAAAAAGTTGGATAAATTATCTCTCTCTCTCTCTCTCTCTCTCTCTCTCTCTCTCTCTCTCTCTCTCTCTCTCTCTCCCCTACCATTTGCTGAAATCAAAATAGGTAACAATCGGCGAAGAATAATTTTTATTGTCCGACCTTTCACTCTTTCTCTTTTAATACATATGTAATATATCTTCTGTTGCACGGCTAAGTAATGTTGTTATGATCTAGTTCTATTATTGTAAATCTGCCCACCCTGCTCTCTCTTTCTCTCTCTCTCTCTCTCTCTTGCTCACATATATTATCTTGTCCTAAAATTTGAGTTTCCGAGTCTAAATGGCATAACGGCATTAGCACGATAAAGTTCTATTTCAGCATCACAACCGCCATTTCAAACACAGATTTTGAGTGTAAACTTTTCTAAGACCACAAAAAACACCAGCTTAATATAGCGAAAAAGTGTTACGGCTTATCATGCTTTAATTTTTTCTCTCCCTCTCTCTCTCTCTCTCTCTCTCTCTCTCTCTCTCAGATAATCTATTATAACGTATTTTGAGGCGTCAATGCAGAAAGCATTTTAAGCATGATTATGTCCCATTACAGTATCATAATCACCGATTGCAACAGCGATTTGATTGAACCCCCCCCCCCCCTCTCTCTCTCTCTCTCTCTCATCAATACTTTATTCATGCACTTGTATGCAGTTATATGACCAGGGGCTATATAATTTTGAAAATAAGACACACAATTTAACTGATTTTCCTTAATCTATGAACGCTTAGATATTTAATCTCCAGGCCTAAAAGCAAGCAGAAAAAAATATTTTGTATGTCAGGGATGAAGAATAACCTCAGAACTAACAGAGAGCACTCAGACGACAGGGTGACCACGGCAAGGTGTGAAAATTGACCACCTGTGTATATGTCTGGCAGTCGCTTAAAAGATTCTTTTGTATGTCTGGGATCAAGAAAACCCTCAGAACTAACAGACAGCGCTCAGAATATATACACGACAGTGACCGTGGCAAGGTGTGAAAATTGACCACCTGTGTATATGTCTTGCAGCCTCAGAATAAACAAATATAAATGGCCGGGAAGTACAATGTGAAACAAAAGTGTTTGATTTTATTTTGAAAACAAAATTAGTGATTATGGCCGGGATAAAAACATTTTAAGTTTATAATTATAAATATTTAACACGGTTCAATTAAAGAGTTGATCGCTCAAAATTTAGAATCATGAAATAGATGTTTATCAATTACATAGAGTGGTTAAAATCTTTATAATTTTTTTTTTTTACTATGGATTGTTCTATATAATGTAACACTGTAGTATCGAGTGGATTGGCGCACGGGGATGGGACATATAGCAATTCTGCAATTTCTACATTCATTTATTTATGTGCTGAATTGTGTTAATCAGCTAAAATAAAACTTAGAACAAGAACAAAGAGAAAAAATATGCATTGAAATAAATAAGCAGATTATAAGAAGAATAATCAAATCTAATTTTTGTGGTTGTAAAAAAGAAGTTACTGTAGATAAAACTTTAGTTAGATCTTACATATTTCTTTTTAAAAAATGCCCGGTATTTGTTTACCGATAATTTTAAATAAATATAATTTGCATGTTGCAGTAATTAAAATTAATCTCTTAAAAATCCCCTGCCTGTAATTCTCAGTAATTATCAGCAATTCTCAGTACCAACAGTAAATCTCAGTAATTATCAGAGCTCACAGCAAAAGCATCAGTAAATATCAGTAAATATCAGAACCAACAGCAATTATCAGTAACAGCAGTAAAATTATCAGTAAATATCAGCAATTCTCAGCACTAACAGTACAATATCAGTAAATATCAGAAACTATCAGTAAAAAATGGCACTTTCAGTACTTTTTAGAGCCAGTAGTGCTTACGATGTAAGGTTCAAAAGTTGTAGGTGTTTTTAACAAACTTAAGGTAAGGTTTGCGGTTACAGGGAGATAACTCACACATTTTCATTGTGACGTAACACCAACTACCCTCTATTTCAGTTATGACGTCAAAATTTATATGACGTCATAATTGATTTCAGTTTTTTTTATTTCGCGGTTTTTTTTTAGTTTCAATGAAAAAATAAAAGGACACAAGCATTTTATCAATTTCCACGAAAACGAAATCCGCATCATATGGTTTTGAATAGTGTTTTAGAAACATCAGATCACACATATTCTAAGATACGTTTTTCCTGAAATCGGTGGACTTGGAAAGGTTTCAAATAAGATGTTTTCGTTTACGTAATAGTAGTCCAAAATTAAGACTTTTGTTGCATTTTCTTCTATTTTTAGATAGTTCATCAAAAATTAATAAAAGTGAATCATGATATTAATAGTGATATTATTTTTGAAAGTTTAAGCATAAATAACCCCCATAATAGTCACATATAAAATGTACATATTTTCACGAAATTGTTTACATTTCATCAAAATGAAAATTGGAAATCATGAACTTTGACCTTTTGTAGTTATAAAACGGGACGGGCAAAATTCATTTGAATTTTATGAGAAAAAAGACTTTAGTATAGTGAACAAAATGGTATGTAACTTTGGTACAACCTCTAAAAAATGCAAGCCGCAAACCTTACCTTAAAAAACTTTCAGAGGGCGATAACTGCTAGAAGGAGGCCTCGGGCCCTTTTGGTATAAATAGATTGAAGAACCTTCTAGGTGTACTGAAGACATTGGTAAACATTTCAAGTCTCTCTCCCTAACGGTTTATGAAAAGTAGCGATCACAAACATTTTATACAAAAAGGGCAATAACTCTATAATTGTTTTAAGGTAGGGGCTGAAGGGTTATATTTTGAAAAGTCGCAGGGGGAGTAGCGATAACAAGCTTTTTTTTTTTACACGAAGGCAATAACTTTGCAAGTTCTGGGAGGTATCAAGCAAAGGGTCATTTGGTACATAACGTTTACTTGTTCCATTATCTTCTGAAACCAAAAAGCTGTCTCTGGAAAAAAGGGAAGAAAAAACAAATAAAAATCTGGTTGAACGAGACTAGGTCCTAGTTGAGCGTACGTTTTATACTCTTGCCATTTACACATAAACATACCACAGCTGATATACGGGATACTGAGCTTTTGAAAACACTCACATTTTGTCTATTAAAGCCAGAGCTGGTAAACTCGTACGTAAAACTGAGTTTTCTTTAGAGTTGCCGATGTTTATAATTAAGGTGCCACCTATTACTCCATATTACAAAATCGCTCTTGGCAGTAAACCATCTGAATACGTGTAAGGGCAAAAAGTGATAATAGCATTCTTAGATAAGTTGCTCTGTGAATTCCATAACACGGCTTAGACTCTAGTGAACGCTGATATGAGTTCAGAGCTCCCAAGTAGTCCCCACAAATATGTTGACAAATCCCAAGTATCTGCCATGATATGTCTGCGCACAGCACATCATCGTATGGATCATCATAAAAATGCAGCGGATATATTTCTATAAATACGGTGTGTACATATGACGTTTTACCACACTGCAGCAGTGTGCGGAGGTCCTGTAAAGACTGTTGTGCCATGGCTCTCGCATCTAATTTATGGTAATTCAGTATCAACATCATGTGTAACATCACATCATAAGGAATGAATAATTCACCACTAATCTCTTCGGTTGCCTTCAGCTCTATCACAAGCTCACTAAAAAACGTGTCTGCGTTACATAAATTAATGTTATAGACATTGCATTTTTTCATCATATCACTAAATGACTTTACTTTCACGGGGTATGGTATTGCCCTTTGTGTACATCTCAGTGATTGTTCATACTGACCGTCTCCATAATAGTACATAGCTAGATAAAGATGCTCAGCCACACCACCTATTGCAGAAGAAAATTTAAACATGGAACATGCCCGCTTTTTTGTCAAATAAGTGCGTTTTCTACACATATTCTTTTGTAACATACGTAGAAGTATCATTCCAGCATAACGAATTATAAATGCTGTCATGCTTTGCACTATCGCTGCTTGATATTTTGTGATATTTCCTTTGAGAAATATTTCTATTCTGTTCATCAATACGGCAGCTTCTTCTAAATTTTTTACATTAAGTGGCGTCACAGTTTTTCCTATTGTTTGTAATACTTCTAAAAAATGAACGTCATTCTGGTATCTACTTGTTTTCTGCATGGATGGCAAATTTTTGTTGATGATTGCATCATTAAAATAAAGTTTGATTGTTGGACTTAAACACAGACACCCAATCCCATTGGCATAAAAATCATATAACTGATCAAATAATGCAGCCTGTGCATGCCCAGTGACTTTTACTTTAAACATATTGTTCTGTGGAATAAAAAAGTTCGGACAACAACCGGTATTGACCCAGTGAATAAGTAATTTGAAACAGTTCCAGAAACAGCTCAACAGGTTCTCTGGGGTCCATTTAAGAGTTCTGTCATTCTGGATGACCCAAAAGAGAACTGTTTTCATGAAATATGAACACAATATTGGCGACTTGCTTTGTTCATTGATGACCTCCTTGAGAAATATTTTTAATAGACCATAACATATAAATTGGCAATGATTAAGTGAATATACAGTCATTTGTTCGGCATTTGAAAATGAGATTCGCCATTCCAAATTCTCATCAGAAGTACTACCAATAGGTACAACATGGCAACCAGAATTCACTATTTGTGACACAACAGTCTCTACCGGCCATCCTGATTGTTGACATCTTTGTATCCATGGTTTGGCTGTATCTGGCCAGTGGTCTGACTTCAAACAAAAAACAAAATCGGTTTCCAGTGAAGCAGATACCATAGTTATAGCAGGTCCATGGTAAAATGTCCTCTTAAAATCTGTGGATTTTAATAGTTTAACCATATTTTTGATGAATTTATAATTAGAAATGTATAGTCCATCATTAATTTTCAAACAAGATTTTTCATGAATATGTTGACCTGCAATAATTTTCAGTCTTGTAAACCCTGGGGGTAGATCATCACACTCCATCAGTATCACTGTGTGGTGTGGGTTACGGTAGAGACAGATCTGAGAGGGACTGGAAACAACTTTATCACTTATACACCATAGCATAGTATCTATATCAGAAGTCTTTAGTCTGAATCCTTCACGGTAACTTCCACTCAACTTATGTTTGTAGCATCTGCTTTTAAAAACTAAATAACTAGTACTTAATAAGTCCTCAGTGATGTCAATTACTTCCCTTCTGAAGTTCACCTTTGTTGAATTTCCTACTTTCTCACAAAGTCCTTCATAGACACTCCTAGACAGATGAGGTACATTTTTCATCCTAAAAATTAAACAAGAGGCTCATGGGAACATTGCTCACCTCAGCATCAATATACACTAACATACATATCATATTTGCTATATCATATCAAAATTTACTTCAGAAATATAATGTTCACCGAGCCTGAAAAGCGAGTCGAATATATATATATATATATATATATATATATATATATATATATATATATATATATATATATATATATATCAGGCTTGGGGTAATGCTAAATGTAATGGTAATGCATTGCAATGCATTACATATTTTCAAACTAATGCTAGTAATGTGTAATGCCACAATTTTAGCATTACAAGTAATGGTAATGTAATGCATTACTTCCAAAAATCTAGTGTAATGCTGGCATTACATGGCATTACTTTGCATTACTATGCTTTTATATGCATGTTTATTTGTAAAATCGTGATGAATTGAATAACTGAAACTGCGGTGCGTCTTTTTACCCCAATGAACCCCAATGATACCCCAATGAACCCCAATGATACCCCAATGAACCCCAATGATACCCCAATGAACCCCAATGTTACCCCAGTGATGCCCAAATAAACCTAATGATACCCCTATGATACCAAATGTTATCCCAATGAACCCCAATGATACCCTAATGAACTTTGAAATATTAATACCCCAATGAAACTAAATGTGTGCATAGTTAAAAGATCTTCCGCGCAAGCGTGTGAATAAACACCGTGCATGTATATAATTAATACCAAAGGGTTATTTTTCCTTTTTGTTTTTGTTCATTTTTGACCTAAAGTTTTCTTAATTCTTTTTTTAAAAACTATTCTTTAAAATTAAAATAAAAAATCCAAACCATGGCTGAATATTTAGAGGAGCTGGCAGGGTTTTAAAAAATCCACACTGAAATGGATGATATATACAATTTGTTCCAAGGTCAAATTTCTCTATAATTTTTTATTACTGTCACAAATAAGAATATAAAGCAATTTGGGAGCAAAATTAAAAAGCAATTGGGGAGAGAGGGGTTATCCCATTCAACTTTCCCGTTTTCTGCGTTCATCATTTATTGGTAAAGACGTATAACACAATCCGTTCATTGTTTACAAATAAAGTATAAGTTTTAACTACCAATCTGCTGTGCATCTTCCCAATTCAAGGGTTTCTGATCCGCAACGCTTCTCAAAAATCGGTTTATATATAGCGGAGCGGATCAGAAACTCTTGAACTGGGAAGATGTCTGTCATGGTATAAGAATGAAATTATAAAACGCTAGCGTATGCACGTTTATTTGCATCAGATTTGCTTGATCAAAAGTATCAGTCCAATTGTTAACTCGCCTTAAACATCCGCGTTCATGAACATTTATACACACCCCACCGACAATCTTCAATTGTTATTACGCACCCCTTTCCACTAAGCATTGGCTATTATGACGTACAATTCGGTATGCGACGTTCAACTCCGATCTCTGACTGTATATGTCGTCAAGTTATTTTAAGGTCAAGATCTAGTAAATGAAAGGTGCCTACAGGTTTATGAAATTCAAGATATAAATTCTTTTAATGATGCTTCATAACAATATCTTTGTTTCATAGGGTGTACCGGGGCTTAAATTTATGGTAAGCGCAATAAAAAATCTTGTTTTAAACAACCATTTTCTATGAAGTATAAAGGATAAAAGCAACATATTTCGGAGTTTTGTCCATTTTCTACAATTGAAATATGGTAGGAAGAATGCCTACAGTCTCTCCAAAAACGGCATTAAACAAGCTCTTGACCTCCTCTTTAAAATGATGTCAAATTGAATATAGGTACCGGGACTACTTTTCCCGTGATTAAATATCGAATGTCAGAATATTATTTTCTACATAATTACTTTAAAGCCGTAAAATACGGGAAAAGATTCATCAAATCAATTATGAAGTCATAATGGTTCTAGCACCAAAAAGATACTCTATTTCAGCAAAAATTAGATTTTGTCAGTGTATATATGGAGAAATGTTAGGTGAACCTGTATTTTCCATGAAAGATTAATTCTGACTAAATTGGACGCGAAGCCTCTCGGTGCACACATGTGATCTGAGCGAAACCACCCGACCGTTATCAATAAAGTTATATGGAATTATAGATCTATATATTCTCACTAAACATTCAAACAGAAAAAGATCATATATAATGGAAAATAATTATGTAATTAGGGAAAGTCTTTATTTTGGGGAGATAAGAATATTTTTATAAAATTAGTATGATCATATTTATTTAATCAACACGGAATGATTAGTATATCGTTATTACACAACATTAATGAATAAAGTTCATTTAAAGTCTATAAAAAATATTTTTTATGTGGAAGGTTAGATAGAAACAAACCTAAATCAACTTTTAGTGAAAAAGGTCATGTCTATTGTTTTTAAATTTAATTTGTTCAATAAGCGCGCATAACTTCGGACATCGGGTCACACTTGCATACATGTATGACTAAACTTGTCAATCAAACTCTGTGTATTTGTTTCATTGGATGGTCATGCGTCTCATTTTTTTTTATCAACAGCCAATAGAAAGTTAATGACTTTAAGGTTGTCGAAATCTTATTACTTAACTTTTTTCACTACAATAATAATAGAATATGTGAATTTTGTAGATCGGAAATTTCAGGAATTGATGACACACTTGAATAAAGATTGCAATATTTAGATATTTTCATAAATTTATTAAATCCACAAAGATTGGCCAGAAAGTGGACACAATAAAAACATTGTGCGCACAAATATATATGGGAGTAGAGAAGACGATTTTCTAAGATCTTATACATAAATGTCATGATGTGTTGTTTCTCTGACGATTTTGTAAATCTGATATGGGGTGGTAATCATTGAAAGGATATATATGGACTTCGGTGATTATCGTCTTATAATTAAGGTAGTACGAAACACCTCTGAAATTATTTCTTTGAAATATTTTCTCAAATACACAAAATAATGACTTAATATTATGTAAGAAATAATTTCAGTCCATTATTTTAAAAAAAACTATAAATCATACCCATCAATTAATCAAGGCCCCAAAAATTTGAGATACAACGTATTTCGATAATTTTGAAACATACATTTGGATGGTGTTCATACAAATGTATGATTTTTGTGCAATTTAGCCTTAAATCATTTAAAAATGCGTAACTTGTGTTCTTTTCAAAGTAAAGACCTCAAATTTAAAAACAACCACCATCAGTGCTTAGGCTTTATGTCAAACAAATTTCAAGGTCATATCAACAGGTCAAATATCAAATATGATGACGTCATCTAGGATTTTTATCAATTTATACCTCCGTCAAACATACTTAAACCTTAATTAATCTAAAACCAATGGTTAAATTTTCTTTATTTTGATATATTTTAATTACAGGGTCATGACAATCATACTGTTAAATTTTATTCAAATTTGAATTATACATTTTCTTTTTAGATACCGTTAAGTGCTGCAAATTTTCGTCTTAAAAGAGTATTCATAAGTGCTAGTTTTACATTATATCGCATGAGAAATTATCTTAAGTTACCAGTTAGAATTTATTTCAGTATCTTTAAGTAACAAGAAGGTCTCCTGTTTATATAGCAGCACACATATTTGTAATATCTGGAAAAATAGCTTAGTGGCATAGAAAATTATAACAATTACTATTTTATTTTACACTCCACTGAAAGGAGCTTCCAATGGTAGGTTTGGGACTATGTGGGCAAAAATTGTGAGGTCGGATTTTTTTCAAATTTTACGTATTAAAAGATTTCATTCCAAAAAAAAAATTATAAAATTTTTAGAAAAATTGAATTATAGGAAAAATTTAGCTTATCTGTTTTGTACTACCTTAACTGGCGCAGGCATAAACTCTGAGATTAAAAAATTGAACATCCAATTTCTAAGTGCCCGTATACCTACAGTTAATGTTATAAGAAATGAAATAATATATGTTCGTTTTACAATTTGTGCGACTACCTTTTGACCAAGTTTCACTGATGTTTGAGTTGAAATACGAATATGGTACAAATATATTTACCAAGCAATAGAAAATTCAAATCTGACAACGACTTTACATTGAATTTTGACGTCATGGCGGCGCAGCGAATATACTTCAAACTGGTTGAAATATCAGAAGAAGACCTTTTAAGGCCACGCAATTGCTTAAACAAAAACTATACGATGACAAGGATAAAGAGCTTCAGTTCGTCATATTTTTTTTACTGATGGTTTTACTAAAATTAAAACAAAGGGACTAAATATCAAGCACTTTTTACTAGATAACCCTTATCAACAGTTCTGAAATAAATGTATGTACAAAATGACTGAAGGAGACATTAACAGTAATTTGACTTTCGTGTAAAAATAACCCGAAATTTTTTCCACAAGAAATCAAGAATGAGAGAAAATATAAATGATGACATCTTGAAATGAAAACAAAAGATGAGAAATAAAGAGCAAGTCTTATTTCTGTTCGTCTGTAAGGTGTTTAAAACACAGGAGCAATGAGAAGCGTTAAAATGACGTTGTGAAAAATTTGCAGAACTTGCAGTCACTGGTAGAAGGCACGTTGAACAGCTAACTAGGGATGATCTAATCATGCCGTAGACAGAAAACTTTTCACTTCAATAAACTATATCCTTATTTAGATATTTGTGAAATTGTAAGGGTTATTCTTTGTTCCTAAACGAATAAGAGAAAAATGTCTCAATAAATACTGAAAAAACCCTCGTATATAAGGCACTAAAAATGGCTAGCAACACGAAAAATTGAAATTGTGAAAATTCGCGTTGTTAGCCATTTTCAGTGCTCTGTATATTCAATTTACTGGTTTAGTATCTATACATAGACCCGATACGTTAAAGGTGCCTTGTGTTATTAATATTGGGGATATGTTTTGTATATTTTAATACATGTATACAATGTACTTTGATAATGTTTGGGTTTTTTTTTTTTTTTTTACGAAACTAGAGGTATTGCGAGCAAGCTCACAAATGAAAATATCGAAACTGAAGTCTTTCTCTAATGGAAAAGAATCGATATGTCTCTTTTTCTTTAAATTATGTTGAACTAGCACAAACTCAAATCAGGACATAATTACAGGTCACAAACAATTTAATCTTTGAGTCAAATTTTAGCTCAAAAAATTCTAATCATTACTCATTACAAGATATGGCCCAATCGGTGAAAAAACGGCAAATAGTTGAAATTTCATTTGTGTAACATGTTGTTACAAAAAATTCACTAAGTGTATTAATTATGAACATACTTAGTATCATTTGAGTATTTAAGAGTTCATTGGGGTATCATTGGGGTATCATTGGGGTTCATTGGGGTATCATTGGGGTTCATTGGGGTTCATTGGGGTATCATTGGGGTTCATTGGGGTAAAAAGACGCACCCTTTTCAGTATTTGATTAAAAATTGTTTTTAAAGAAGAAAAATAATTCTTGAGATAAAAATATTTTAGTTGTATGATTAAGCATGTTAAAAAATAAATCAAAAATCCATTCTTCAATTTTCAATATAACTGGCTATATCAACACAATTTCATAACATTTTAAAAGCGTCTTGTTAAGAATTTCAAATCATTTGGAAAATGTACTCCAATTAGTTGTACATTCAATGATTTCTTTACTGTGAAGAATGTGTCAACACAGTGTTGTTCTAAGTATCAAAACATTCTATTGTTTAAAGAGGTTCTGAACACCCCAATCACCACCCTTCTATTGGCTGTACGTGTTCCATTAGAATGGAGAACAGACATACAGCCTTAAAAGCAAAAATGAATGCACTAAAAAGAATTCACTGTCCAACCATGATCTTTTGAAGCTTAAAAATTACTTTCAGTATTATAACCCATTTGAAAATAATTTTACTCTCTCTCTCTCTCTCTCTCTCTCTCTCTCTCTCTCTCTCTCTCTCTCTCTGTTGTATACATGTATTTAAAGTACAATAGTTTGGACTGATAGAACATACATGATTCCTGTATTTTTTCTATTAATACCTGAACACTTATATACATGTATTTTAGATTTTCACACCCGACAGGATGCAGTTGAAAGATGAAACCTGAGAAACTTTGATCATGTAGTGCAACAGCAATCTTGTATAAATCATTAAAGCAATATGAGCTGTGTTTTTTAGAATTTTATTTTGCTGCAAAAACCTGCTAGCATGATAAGGCTGCATGTGACTTAAACTTTTAAGATAAATAAGATTTGGAGAGATCATTAATTTTTGTGAGGAGAAAGATTTCTCTTCTAAGGAATATATAGCAGATCAATTTTTGTATAGGACGACAATAATTTTAAAAAAAAATTTTTTTGCTTCAAGTTAGGCTTCTAAACGGCTTTTTCCACAAAAATAAGGCTAGCAGAAATTTAAGAATATGTACCTTTGTCATTTTAGAAGAAAATAACATTTTCGTATAAACGAAAAAATTCAGCATGAAAATTGCGGCTCATATTGCTTTAAATTTAAACCCTATCAGATATAGTGAACATGAACCTGTAAATATGTTTACACATGTTTTATTTATGAAACATTTACAAAAACTCTTTATTTAGCTTTTAAATTACTCTTTTAAAACTTATTGACTTTCACAAAGTAATGGTAATGCTAATGCATTACTTCTCTCATGTAATGGTAATGTAATGCATTACTTCAAGAAAATTAAGTAATGGTAATGGTTATTTAATGCCCTAATATATATATTTGTCTTGGCATAGCCCAGTGTACCAGTTAAGAAGTAAATTCGCTGCATGCCAAAAAAGAAAGGTAATTCAAATCTACCGATTTGCTCTTTATGTGTACATATCAATGCAAACTACGTAAGCTTATGACAAAAGAAAAAATCTAGAGAAACTATATATAAATATGACTGAGATTGCAGTGGGTTCATTTTAAAATATATCCCATTGAGCTAAACAAGGTTAATATCGCATTAATATCGTCGATACACTTTGAAAATAATAATATCAAAAAAGCTTTAACTGTTCGAAATTTCATATCGTATAAAACTAATAAATTTTGAATTCATTGCTTATAATTTATTTTTTTTTGCTATTAATTTTAGACAAAAACAGCCATTTGATCTTTAAAGAGATTCGCTCCTCTTTTTTAGTTTAACAATTTTGTCACCTCTTATCTAAAACCTTTGTATCATAAATTAATTCTATTTGTACATTTATATTTTAGACGCCAAATAAACCATATCAAATAAAATTGTCAAAAGAAAACTAGAGCAAATCTCGTTGCAAAGCAACGAGTGAGTCTTCCGTTAATGTCAAAAGTAAAGCTAGAAGTACTTTTAAGAAGCAGAGTTTTTAAACTCGTAACAAAAGTATCTTAAGGTAGTCCATCCATAACTAAGGTGAATTTAACAATTTTGATTGATCTATACTACATCAAATACATGTTTTGAAGCTATTATGAGGCTGACATAAACCAAACTTGGGTGCATGTATGTAGTCAATTAAATGAACTTTTTGTACTTAAAAACTTTTTTAAAGAGTTGTCTGCCCTTTAAGAAAATTTAAAAAATCATTTTCTGAAAATATGTATGGTAAACTATGAATTATTTTAGCATATTCGAAGACATAGAAAGCTTTTGCAACTTTTTACCAAGAGAAATGTGAGAAAATTACTTATACTAAAGAAATATATTTAAAAATACATTTTTTCCATAGACTTCAATGTTAACTTCAACATATGATAAATTTATTAAAATTAATTTTTTTTAAAGATTTCAAAGGTGAAACTTTATTATTTAATAAACTCCTTGAAATCACACTAAGATTTTATTGATCAAACTTGCAATTTATTAGATATGAAATATGATAGTTATGGATGGACTACCTTAAGTACAAATAGATAAAAAAGAATCGAAAGATTCTTGGTCCGATTTAACAAAGATTTAAAGTATGAATTAAAAAAACCTTAACGGTTTAAAAACGACTTACCAACAAAATTACGAATGTGTTTTAGTACGACTTAACAATTCTTGAATTATTTCAGGTACAAGTTGACTTCACTTTGAACTAACATCTATTTTATTAACCCAAAATGCAGAATCAAAATTTCCGTAAAAATATTTTTTTAACGCTTATATCCCGCAATCAATCATCCTATTTTTAAACGGATTTCAGTTTTAAATTTAGCTTGATCTTTTTGCGTTTAAGTTTAATAAAAAACTATTGCTCCGGAAATATATTGCTGCAACAATGCCGCAATATTGCGGCAATATTGCAGCAACACATTTTTGTTACCAGAAACCAGATTTTGAGACTAGTGAAATGTTGCCGCTAGCTGCAACAACTTCTGGTAACATTTTGGCAATACTGCTGGAGTGTTGCCGCTAGCGGCAATAACTTCCGGAAACATTCTGGCAATATTATTAGTTATTCCTGTAAAAAATTATATTAACATGCACCTAGAATATTGCCACTAGGTGCAACAACTTCTGGTAATATTCTGGCTACACTCAGTATCATACTGCCAGAAATAATGTTCTGGTAACATCTACATGTATTTGATCATTTAAATCATGAACTAATTTATACATATTAATATATATAATTCGATCTGGCAATACTGCTAGGCTTCATATTTGATTTCTGCTTTAATTATAATTTAAGGAGAAGCCGAGCAGTGGAGGGGGGTTAAATATTGTCAATTATTTAGATATGATTTCAGTTATAACACCTCAAAATTTACCAGAAGTTTACCACAAACTTTTCTTTTTCCTCTGATTTATTATGCTTACCGAGCTTGCAAAAGCTTTAGCAGAATTTAGACTTTATTCTTATAAAATTTTACACATTCAGCACAAGTCTAAAACTGTCAATTATAATTGCATGAATTGCTTTTGTATACATATTTTCCTCCCAAAAATAATAATAATAATAAGTCGAAAAAATTAAATCTAATAAATATTTTATGATTAAAGTCTTATTCTAAGAAAGTCTCAATTAAAAAAAATCCAGTGATATTCCCTTCAATGGCATATGACTGTTATGCATGGTTACGATGTACTGTTTGAATCACCCCCCCCCCCCCCTCCCCAACTCATGTTTTACGTGAATACCGACCTGTCTGTTCTTTTGTAACGGTATATTCTTTTTTATTAAGTTAAAATATCAGTCTACTTAGATTTGAGTATCTAAACTGCTCGATGCATGTTGAATTAAGAATTTTCGTATGCTGTTTGTTTCCACTTTTACTTTCGTTCACTGGAGATGGTGAAATGAATGAAATACGGGAATTATCTGTAAACAAGGTTATAAAATACACTGTCAATGGAGTGTTTATCTGTAAAAAAAAAATCAACGGCTGAACTGAGGACGAATCTGAGTGAACGAATCAAGTATTGACATCCCCTGCACCATCTGCACGAGCACGTTTTTGAATCAAAGTACTGAAGAACTGACGGGAGTTGATTTTGTCGATGTTTATTTATTTTAAAATCAATGATATGTTATTTTGCATGACAAGTACATGTATACGTAGTTTCTAATTTGAATTACGCATATTTTTATAATATGAATTTTTGAATTTTTTCGACTAGAATGTCGAGAAACCTCCATATGAATCATGTTAAATAATATTTAAAGATAAAATTAATTCAATCAAACTATGTATCAGTAATAGAAATATTTCTCGAAAATTGTATGGATCCAAGCAATTATTTTATATTAAATCTCGTTAAACCAAACGCTCGGCTGACACCGTAAATCTCCGACAAGGTTTTACGGAGACCGCCGAGCGTCGAGTTGAACGAGACTATATTGAACTCTGGCGTAGGAATACATACGACTACAAAAAATATTTAAATTGTTCGTACCATTTAAAATCTGACTATTTTTAAGGTATTTGTAAATAAGTTTCCTTGAAAAACAATGCTTTAGCACACATCACATCGAATTCATCAATTATTTTCAAGAACTAAGTCTTGTCAGGAGCAATGATTTGTGCTGAGGTCCAAACACTGTTTCACTTTCGGTTTGTCCGAGTGACTGCATAGGAGAGTTGATTAAAAATCAACTCCCAAAAAGTAAGTTTAGCAATAAAAATATATTCATGGAATGGCAGTTTAAACATGTTTGTTATAAGAATATAAACCGAAAGACTGCGATCTACTATTATACCAATGGGTTTAACACTGTTTAAGAACCATGCGCGGATCTAGAATTTTATTCCGGGGGGGTCGACGGTTATTTGAGTTTGCCAGGGGAAGGGGTCCGAGGCATATTTTTGGTAATTTTATAATGTAATTTTAAAAAATTTGAAGGGGGAGGGGGTCTGGACTCCCCCTGACACCCCTTGAAACTGCTTAAAATCTGAAAACAATTGCCAATGTGCTTATATGAAATCCATTTATCTTCCCAGTAAGTATGCCCTGGGTTACACAGACCTGAAGAAAACCATGAAAAAGCTGTCACCTTACTGATTAAATGAATGGTGGAACTGGCAACCAAAAAAGAATGATGACGTAATTTGTTTAAGATTATGGAGAGGAACATAATCAACATGTACACAACAGTGCTGAATTCCAATGTGGATATTGTTGTGATATTCTGATAGCTGTTTTTGTGATTGTTTATGTGTGAAATCAGAATGCCCACGAGGCTGTCAAAAAAGGACATTTGGAATGCCGAGGACGAATGCCTTGATCAGTCGTAATACAGCAAGTGGTTGTGCAGGACTTGTGAACTATATGGTTTGAGCTTTGCTTACGGTAAACAGTGAACTTTTGTCCATATCCGTCTGTGCGCGTTGTGTCAATCCGTCTGTGCGCGTTGTGTCAAACTACAATACATGTTATTATGCAGCAATAAATTGTCACTGATTTGCCGAGTACTTTTAGTCAAGTTTCATCATGATTTGTTCGTCATATTTGTGTTTATTGTATTTATGTGTTAAATTTAAAGATTATTGATTTTAACTGGTGTCCTTTATAAGCATGTTGAAATTCCAGTTTCAGGTCTCTAATATTATACATTATATTTTTAATTCAATACTTATTTTGTGCATGTAACATTGAATAATATAATTTTTTTACTTCTGTAATATTGTGTAATCACAAACTGTTTTTTATTTTTGAAAGTCCAAATTTAATGTAATGCGAAATGTTAGTCTTGTTGTAACCTTTTTGCATCTTTACAAAAATAAAACTGTAATGACAATTAAAGATTTTTTTTCATTTTGGTTGTAGATTAATATAATATACATGACTGCTTTACTGTATACATTTATTATTTATAAATATTGCATATATTGTACCATTGATGCCAGAGCACAGAAAATGCATTGAACCAATATTTCTGCAATGTGATTTTTGAAAATTTTCTTATGCAAATGTATTGCCAGAAAGGTGTTGCAGCAAAATTTTTGCTGTAACACTTTTCTGGCAATATTGCTGCAATCTCAAGTATTGCCAGAAAGGTGTTGTCGCAACAATGTGTTGCAACCAAACTTTTGCGGCAACATCTTTCTGGCAATATTGCCGCAATCTCATTTGCATACGAAAAACGCTACTGCAGCAACATTGCTGCAATGTATTGCCAGAAAGGTGTTGTCGCAACAATATGTTGCAGCAAAACTTTTAGCGGCAACATCTTTCTGGCAATATTGCCGCAATCTCATTTGCATACGAAAAATGCTACTGCAGCAACATTGCCGCAATGTATTGCCAGAAAGGTGTTGTCGCAACAATATGTTGCAGCAAAACTTTTGCGGCAACATCTTTCTGGCAATATTACCGCAATCTCATTTGCATACGAAAAACGCTACTGCAGCAACATTGCCGCAATGTATTGCCAGAATGTTGCTGCAGTATTGCTGCAATAATGCCAGAATGTGTTGCCAGAAGGTCAATATTTTGGTAAGGGCTTCCAAACCTCTATTTTGACGGGAGAGCCCATTTTTTATATCTAATAGAAGGTCTTGTAAATATAAACAGTCTGGGCGGACTCCGAAAACGGAGTAAACGGAAGTGATTTCTCAAAATTAAAAATACTCCGAAAAAGGAGTTTGGCGCATGCGCAGTAAATCAAAACATCACATTTTTACGTGAAAACAGGGCACTAAGGAAAATTGATCGTGCAAAGCGGATTATTCATATGCAGGTCTGAAAATACGTTTAAATGCTTAATAAAACATGTTTCAACAGAATGTATTTGGCAAAAATATACGTTCGTTGGGCAAATCAAATTTTATTTGCTGTCAAAGTTGGTCAATTCTGTTTCCGATGACGAAGCCAATACAGTGAATAAATTAATGTTTTTTTCCATGATTTTACTATTATTAAAGATAATTTATGTGCTAGGGTGTGAAATAAACTATTACTGTGGTGTTTTTTTTTTATCCCGTTTGTAGTCATTACACCGTTCTTTTGATCACGCGCTGACTCGCCAAGTCGGCACTTCTTAAAACCTTGTATACATCGTAATTAGTCGTATTTTTCAAAAAACATCATCTATATTGAAGGCTTGAATATATACATGAGTGCAACATTTAAATTCAATCTCCATACTTCCAAGTTTTAATTTGAAGTCTGATTTTCTTATCTTATAACTCCTGGTAGACCACGTGTGAGTTTTAATATTTGTATGTATTTTTCCTGTTGTTTACCGAAACATTTCCACATTTCTTTTGAGGTATAATTTTAAGATTAATCATTTCTGAGTCGTTTCCATTTTTTTTTTCACGCTTCTGAAGGATTTTAATCTATTTTTGAATCACGTTTTCACGAGAATTGGAGGCAACTCTCCATTATTTACATTAGCTACAGAACGGAAGTTGAGAAAATTGCAATGCATGACGGTGCCAAATACTCCGTTTTCGGAGTTTACTCCCTTTTCGGAGTCCGCCCAGACTGATAAACATATTTTGTTCAACAAGTGTTCAAGAATTGTTGACCGTTCAAGTTGTATCTGAACAACTGTGTTTTAGGGGCCAACCCTTAAACTCCTTAACGGGATCACCAACAAAACACTTTTAGGTAGCATTTTGTTTTTTGCAACTTTTCCTCTACCAGTCTGGGCGGACTCCGAAAAAGGAGTAAACTCCGAAAACGGAGTATTTGGCACCGTCATGCATTGCGATTTTCTCAACTTCCGTTCTGTAGCTAATTTGATTAACTGCGCATGCGCCAAACTCCTTTTTCGGAGTATTTTTACTTTTGAGAAATCACTTCCGTTTACTCCGTTTTCGGAGTCCGCCCAGACTGCTCTACACTGCTTTCCAAAGGGTCGACCTTCCGTACTGTGTGTTTGTGCATCATCAAATATCAGAAACTGACGATGTATAGTTAACATTATTATACCTCTGTGAATATTTTATATGTAAAATTATTATAAACTAGACAAAATTAAGATGGTGACCATTTCAATGGACCCCGCTTAAGTTATGGCCAATAGGATAAAACTTTCAGAGAACACGAAATACAGTTACAAAGTCACATCGGATGTTTTCTTGTTAGTCTGACCGAAATAATTATAATTCCGCCTAGAAGTGAGATGATTTGTACTCTCGAGATACTTTCATTTCCTGGAACTATAGTCGAAGGTCGTGTGAAACGTTTCACAGAGATTGTACGGCAATGCTAGCAAGAACTATCGATAGTTTCGATAAAAGAGTTGCATTGCGTTTAATGAATCTGCCAGGTCAGATTCAAACTATTTATAAGATCACAGTAGTAGGCGTAACATCGCCGGTTACAGATGTCCCTGAAAGTGACCAGGTGAAAGTAGTTAACTGTATTGTGGCGGGAAAAGAGGGAGAAAACATCCCTGGACATTTAAATGAACTCTATAAGGAGGCAACAACGGACCTCACAGAAGAGCATAAAACTAAAGTAAAAGTAACTCTAGTCAGGTATCAAAATTTGTTTTCCAAGTCCAAGTACGATTTTGGATTTGGAAGAACTTCGTTAATAAAGCACAAAATAAACACAGAAGGTGCAAAACCAACCAAACAACCACCGAGACGTCTACCAATCATGCAGCAGAATTTGTTGACAAAGAGGTAGAAAATATGATTGAGCGGGGTATAGTAGAACCTTTAAGTCCATCGGCTGCTGGGGTAGTATTGGTTGAGAAAAAGGACGGCATTTAAAGGTTTTTTAATACTTTCATGTTAAATGCTGAAATCTGATTGGTTTAGATGCAGTTGATGACCCGTTCTATTACCCTCAGCGTTAGCAACACAATTAGCAACGGGTAACACAACGAATTGTTACATGCGCGAAAACTATGCGCTTACGGTTCGCCAAAGAATTCACGTCATTCATTTGTAAAAGTAGTTAATTTTTTTAATTAAGACATTCAGTTTAATAAAATAAATAGTGCCTGTTTAGGAAGGTAAGAGTTGAAATTGACACCCCTTGAAAACCATTGTCAACCTCCGCTTCGCTTCGGTTGACAATAGTTTTCTCGGGGTGTCAACTTCAACTCTTACCCTCCTAAACAGACACTATTTATATATTGCGTAGATTATAGATCCCTAAATAGTAAAACTGTCAAAGATGCATATCCCCTGCCAAGAATCGACGATTCACTTGATCGTATAAGAGGGGCTCACTGGTTCTGTACTTTGGATCTTCATTCAGGTTTTTGGCAGGTGGCAATGGACGAAGCGGACAAACAGAAGACTGTGTTTGTTACGAGAAATGGTCTGTTTCAATTCTCAGTTATGTATTTTGGACTTTGTAATGTAACAGCCCAGCAATATTTGAGAGGCTAATGGAGACTGTCCTTGCTGGTTTGCATTTTAAAATACATGTATGCTTAGTATATATAGATGACATACTTGTCTTTGGCAAAATCTCAAACAAGTTTTTCAAAGACTTCAACAAGCAGGACTGAAATTGAAACCGTCTAAGTGCGCACTGTTTAAAAAGGAAGTCTTATTTTTAGGTTACCGAGTGTCTGGCTTTGGAGTACAAACCGATCCGCAGAAAATAGCAGTGATTGCAAATTGGCCAGTACCGACTGATCCTACTGAAGTCCGATCTCTCCTGGGTTTATGCAGTTATCATAGGAGATTTAAAGCTGGATTCTCCTCTATAGCTAAGCCACTGTTTCGGTTGTCAGAGAAAGGTAGAGTGTTTAAATGGACCACAAAGTGTAATGAAGCTTTTGAAAAACTAAAATGTCACTTAGTTAGTACACCTATTCTAGATCATCCTGACCTCGTTACCTTTTGTTCTTGATACCGACGCAAGTCATGTAGGGATTTGAGCAGTCATATCTCAAAAAATTGATGGTCATATGGAGTTATTTCCTACGCTAGCAAAACTCTATCAAAAAGTGAACGTAAATGTTGTGTTACTCGAAAAGAGCTTTTAGCGGTGGTGTATGCATGTCAACATTTTCGCCACTTTCTTTATGGACATAAAGCTATCTTCAGAACGGATCACAGTCCGCTAAAGTGGCTTATTAGTTTTAATGATCAACAAGGATAGGTAGCTAGATGGATTGAGTTTATTGGTACAAATGATCTAGATATAAGGCATAGGCCAGGTGCAAAACACTAACGCAAACAGTCTGAGTAGGTATCCGTGTCCTCAGTGTGGAATTACTGAAGAGAGCAAAATAATCAAGCATTCTGAGAGTATTGCATAAGCAATACACGTCCCCTACCGGTTTGTATAATTTTATGAAAGCTTCGACGCATACATCTATTTCAAAACTATTATAAACGAGATACTATGCTTTAATCAGAGATAAATGAACAGAGGAAATTCAAACTACAAAGTTGATATAGAAATTAACGAGGCCGGGTCTAATTTGTTCTGCCCTAGATTTTTGGATGAAACTTTTTACATGAATTTCTACCGATAAAATTATTATTTTAAGATTAAAAAGTAAGACATTTACCACACCGTTTGTTTAGAGGGTCATCTCAAAGTTTGTTAATCTTTAACATAGGACCCTATGGGATTTTGCTTGAAATGTATCAATTTTGCACATTTTTTTTTTTTTTACATTTTTTCAAAACTTCTGCCCTAGGGATTTCTTTTTCTGTTCTACATTTTAAAGTTATTGCTAAAGAGCATCAAATGGTCAAATAAAAGAAACCATTTACCTCCTGGTTTGTTCCAGGGGTCTTATCAAAGTTGATTTTTGTATGCCCAATTTCCCAGATTCGTCAGATAATGGCTATTTTTTATTTGACAAAGGCGAAAAAGGTGATTTATATAGTATTATTTAAACATTCAGACATATTTAAGTAATAAAAAAATATATAACATCACATATTAAGGGTCATTAATATAAAATACATGGTCACTGTCTTGAAATATATGAATAAAGCTATATTTAGGCAGGTTAAGAAAACGTGACAGAGGGCTAGGCTTGCTGAACCCTCTTCACGTTTTCGACCCGAGCTCAAATATAGCTTATACTTCGAGACATTTAAGTTTATTATTAAAATTAAAATGCCGATTAAAATTACAACACAATGCTTGACACTATTTTACAGAATTTATCTGTTTGTTAGAAATGATAAAAGGAATGGTACAAGTAACGCACGATATTATTACTGACTACATACTGGCCTCGTTTAGTCAATACACATCACACCCGATAACGAACCCGAACATTAAAAAATTGGAGTATAAAAAATTAATTTTCTCGAAAATATGTCAATCAGACGCTACAAAAGTGTAAACTTGATCTGTAGTTTGACATTTTGAAGCTGTTCAGCAAGTTTCATATTATTCCTCAAATGCATATAGAAAAAAAGTGTGGAAAACTGAAGTGGGACAGACAGACGGACGGACGGACAGACGGACTGACGGACGCAGAGGAAAGCTATAGTCCCCTCCGGTGAAACCGGTAGGGGACTAATAAGAAAGAACCCGAAGTTATTATTATACATGCAGTATAGACAGTAAAAATGAGCATGATTCATCAATAAAAGAACTTCACTATAAAGATTTTGACCTACAAAAGGTAAAATCATGAGTGGCTGACAAAAAGCGGCCGACATTTACTAAAATAAAAGTGAGGGGAACGCTGTTATGTCATTATCGACTTAGTGGAATTTTCTGGATATTGTAAATGATTTACTTTGTAGGAAATGGATAGGAAATAGAAAGGTGTTTCTGCAGATTTTGGTCCCATTATTGGGAAGAAAATAAATTCTAAAATAATGTCATGACGCATGAACTTCTGGACATTTAGGTGTAACCGAAACATATGCAAGGGTTCGAGAAAAATTCTGGACGGGTTTACAAGGTGATGTAAGGAACTATGTAACAGGGTGTCCACAATGCCCTACTAGAAGAATACGGTCTAAAGGAAAGAATTACATGCAGGTAGACTAGACTGGGTACCCTTTAGAAAGAGTGGCAAGTGATATTATGGAACCGTTGCCCAAAACAGATGATGGTAATAAATATATATTGGTGATATCAGATTACTTCACCAAGTGGACGGATGCTTACCCACTAAGAACATTGAACCTCTGACCGTAGCCGAAGTAATAGCAGAGCAGTTCATAGCTAAATGGGGTGTTTCAGAAATTATCCATAGTGAGCAGGGCAGACAGTACAAGAGTAGGTTATTAAAGGAACTCTGTGACCTGCTTGGTATAAGAAAAACTCGGACCACTGCTTTTCACCCTAGTCTGATGGAATGGTTGAGAGATTCAACAAAACATTAGCAACAATGTTGACTGCTTATGTGTCTGACCACCAGCATGGCTGGGATAAACAGTTGCCATATGTCGTCAATGCATATCGCGCTGTTGTTCATGAAACCACAGGTTATACTGTGGTTTCATTAATATTCAAGGGTATTAATTTTCGTGGATAAAGTGAAAATCACAGTTTCAAGGATACGTAAATTCGTGGCCAATGACCCTATCAATACAAAATATTAGTAGAAATTACAGTTCAATGAATATTTAATTTCAAGGATAACCTTAACAACGAAATCAACGAAAATTGGTATTCAACGAATATTGATGAAACCACAGTACACCAAATATGCTTATTTTTGGACGTGAAGTATCCACTCCACTAGATCTAATGTATGAATTACCAAGCGGAATGAAACCAATTAAAGTGCATGATTATGTATGGAAACTACGTGAAAGATGAGAAGAAGCGTATAGGTATACACGCCAGATAAGTAAGCAGTCGATGCGGAGACAAAAGATATACTTTGATCAAGATATGGTTGGTAAAAATTTCAATGTGGGTGATGAGATATTAGTTTTTCTTCATACAGAGAAAAATTGGGAAATCTTCAAAGTTGATGAACTTTTGGTATGGTTATTGAAGAAAAGCACAGAGATACTACCTACAAAATACGAAAGAAAGATTCCGAAAAGCCACTCATAGTACATGTTGATAAATTACGTCCTTATCGGACTCGGGTCCAACGTAATGAAATTAAAAAGTTTATTGAGAATAAAAATTGTGTCTCAGATGAGAGTCTAAGTGATGACCTGGAAGGTGACGAACTTAAGACAGATTTGCTAGAAAATTCTGAAGTTAGTGAATTAGAAATGACATATTCTAATCGCAGACAGTGCAGAAAGCCTAAACGGTATAGTGATTATGAATTTGATAACAATCCTAAACTGAGTATTGCTTTTTTTTGTATAAATATAGAAAAAATTTAAAAAAAAATTAAATGGAGTAAACATTTGTTGGCTTGTGGTTTGGTAGACATGTCGAAACGGAAGTTTGAATGCGAGTTTTGTGATCAAGCCTTTGGGAAAAAGACAATTTTAATAAGGCACATCAAAAGAGTCCACGGTGACGACCGAATGAAAACAGCCAACCAGGTTTAGTCTACACTAAAGGGCGTTAGAGAAGATGAAGATTGGGGTAAAGACCTTGGAGAGTTGAAATTTGACGAAGTGGAGGTCGGAAGAACATTCCGAAAAAGAACCACCCCAAGATTGTCAGGTATCAAACGTAAAGCTGTAGAAGAGCCAGTTTTGTCAGAGGGAAAGGGTAAAGAACCTCAGGAAGAAACAGAGGTATGTGAAACGACGTACCAAGAAGAACCGCTAAAAAAGAGAGTCATTGCTTTTGTTGTAAGGCTGTTGGGAGAGAAAAAGTAGACGTTGGAACGCAGACCAACTTTAAGGTTGATGATCGGAAGAAAGAGGCCACCAAAAGATTATCAGAGTGATTAGAAAATATAAAGAGAATGGTAAAATTGTCGAGAAATTTGAAGATGACACGTGGTTTGATTAATTAAAACGAAACAACCCCCCGAAAACAGAAAACAGTAATTGATTTATGGCGAGACTAGTTGTCTTATTAGTTTTTAGCCCACCTGAGCCAATTTCAACCAAACACAAATCATCCTTAGGGGATTCAAAGTTGTGAAAACTAAGGGCCATACCTTTTTTTAAGGGGAGATAATTAGAAAAAAATGAAAATTTTTGAGAAATGTTCAAGAATCTTCTTCTAAAGAATCATAAACCAGGAAAGCTTAAACTTGTGTGGAAGCATCCTCAGGTTGTGTAGATTTAAAGTTGTGAAAATCATGACCCCCGGGGGTAAGATGGGGCCACAATGGGGGGTCGAAGTTTTACATAGGAATATATAGAGTAAATCTTTAAAAATCTTCTTCTCAGAAACTAATCAGCCAGAAAATCTGAAACTTGTGTGGAAGCATCCTCAGGTAGTGTAGATTCATAATTGTGAAAATCATGACCCCCAAGGGTAGGGTGGGCCACAATGGGGGTCGAAGTTTAACATAGGAATATATAGCCCAAATCTTTAAAAACTTTCTTCTCAGAAACTAATCAGCCAGGAAAACTGAAACTTGTGTGGAAGCATTCTCAGGTTGTGTAGATTTAAAATTGTGAAAATCATGACCCACGGGGGTAGGATGGGGCCATAATGGGGGGTCGAAGTTTTACATAGGGATATATAGAGTGAATCTTTAAAAATCTTCTTCTCAGAAACTAATCAGCCAAGAAAAAGTAGGAACTTGTTTGGAAGCATCCTCAGGTAGTGTAAATTCAAAGTTGTGAAAATCATGATCCCCAAGGATAGGGTGGGCCACAATGGGGGTCGAAGTTTAACATAGGAATATATAGAGTAAATTTTAAAAATCCTCTTATCAGAAACTAATCAGCCAAAAAAGCTGAAACTTGTGTGAAAGCATCATCAGATGTTGTGAAAATCATGACCCCCATGGGTAGGGTGGGGCCACAATATTAATGGGGGTCGAAGTTTTACATAGGAATATATAGAGTAAATATTTAAAAATCTTCTTCAAAAACTAATTAGCCAGGAAAGCTGAAACTTGTGTGGAAGTATCCTCAGGTAGTGTTATTTCAAAGTTGTGAAAATCATCATTCTGGGGGTAGGGTGGGGCCACAATGGGGGGTCAAATTTTGACATAGGAATATATAGAGCAAATCTTTAAAAATCTTCTTCTCAGAATATAATCATCCAGGAAAGCTGAAACTTGTGTGAAAATATCCTCAGGTAGTGTAGATTCAAATGTAAAAATCATGACCCCCGGGGGTAGGGTGGACAACAATGGAAGTTTTACATAGGAATATACATAGTTATATTAGTGTGGAAGCATCCTCAGGTAGTGTTATTTCAAAGTTGTGAAAATCATCATTCTGGGGGTAGGGTGGGGCCACAATGGGGGGTCAAATTTTGACATAGGAATATATAGAGCAAATCTTTAAAAATCTTCTTCTCAGAATATAATCATCCAGGAAAGCTGAAACTTGTGTGGAAATATCCTAGAGTAGATTCAAATCTGTGAAAATCATGACCCCCGGGGGTAGGGTGGGATCACAATGGGGGGTCAAAGTTACACATAGGAATATAAAGAGTCAATATTTAAAAATCTTCTTCTCAGAAACTAATCACCAGATGATTTTTTATAATTGTTAAGACTTTTGCCACAGGACAATTCTTCAGCCTCACAAGAAGGTTCAGAGTTTGATGTAGGTTTATATCCCATATATAAACAATTGTTAATGATAATTTTGAGAACTGCAATACTCCATAGGTGATATGACTATAAAATCATCCTGTTAGAAAAGGAACTAATGATTATAAACATAAGAATATCTTGGGGGAAAATGGATTTTATTTATACAGGTTCTACATATTATTGTACAATTTCCAGATAGTTTGTATTATGACTCCATTAAGCGGATTTTATCATACCTATTGTTCCTCAGGTGAGCGATGTGGCCCATGGGCCTCTTGTGTCATTTATATTTGAATAATAAATATTTAAAATACCTTTTAAAAATTGATTGAAATCAGTAGACATGCGGGACGCATGATAAAAGAGGCGTGGGTAATGTAATGATAATGCCTTATCTAAATAAACGTTGTAGTGAATTAGATTCGGGTGGGGAAATGGAATGACCTGACTACCCTTGGAGTGGTATATAAACAGCTGTGCTGTAGAATCTGGGAGAGTCGTCTGTGAAAGGCGGAGTTGAGCGGACACGATAGAGATAAAGAAAATAGAAAGAAACTAGAGCAAAGCTCGTTGCAAAGCAATGAGTGGGTCTTCCGTTAATGTCGGAAGTAAAGCCGGAAGTTCCTGTAAGAAGCAGAGCTCTTAAACCAATAACAAGAGTAACTAAAATAAAAAGATGAAACAAATCGAATATTCCTGGTACGACTTAACAAAATACGAATGATTTTAAGTACGAATTAACAAAAACCTTTCCGATTTTAAGAACGACTGAACAAAAAAAATCCGAATGTGTTCAGGTACGACTTAGCAATTATTTTTGGTACGAGTTAATTTTACTTTGAACATTACGCTATTTTTTAAACCAAGGCCGCGGAATCAAAATTTCCGGAAAAATCAATTTTTAAACCCCGATATCTCTGTAATGCATCGTCCGATTTGAAAACGGCTTTCAGTGTTAGATTCAGCTTAATAAGCTCTACAAAACACATATTCTTTTTTGATTTGATCAGAAAATTTATTTTTTCGAAAAATTTGTTTCACTTCCGGTTTCGACCGGAAGTGACAAAATACATTTATTTGGTCAAATGCCATAAGTAAATTCGCAGATTTACAATCACAGAAAATTTCAAGTCTTTATAAACAACCGTTTACTAGAAAAGTCCTGGACAAAATCACTTTTTGAAAATTTTTAAAATGACGTAACTAGAAAACGGAAGTGATTTAATGACTGAAACTGTAAAAGCCTCAAGGGACAAGAATTTAACATAATCTCTGAAAATTTCTTGCAAATCAGTTGAATAGTTTTTGAGATATAAAGCAAAACAGAAGTCAGAAGGAAAAACAAGAAGATTAATAATAATAAAAACTAGAGCAAAGCTCGTTGCAAAGCAACGAGTGGGTCTTCCGTTAATGTCGGAAGTAAAGCTGGAAGTTCCTGTAAGAAGCAGAGCTCTTAAACCAATAAAGAGTACCTTAAATAAAAAGATGAAAAAATCGAATTATTCCTGGTACGACTTAACAAAAACCGAATAATTTTACGTACGACTTAACAAAAACCTTTCCGATTTCAAGAACGACTTAACAAAAAAAATCCGAATGTGTTACAGTACGACATAACAATTAATTTTTAGGTACAAGTTAATTTAACCAAGAACTTGATACTAATTTCTTAACCAAAAACGCGGAATCAAAATTTCCGGAAAAATCATTTTTTGAACTCGTATATCTCTGTAATGCATCGTCCGATTTTAAAACGGCTTTCAGTGTTAGATTCGGCTTAATAAGCTCTATAAAACACATATTCATTTTTGATTTGATCAGAAAATTCATTTTTTCGAAAAATATGATACCCTTCCGGTTTCGACCAGAAGTGACAGATTTTCATTTCCAGCCTTATTACAGAGGTAAATCGATTAAATCATAACCATTGAAAATTTCAAGCCTCTATCTTGAAGCGTTTTTGAGAAACGCCGCGGACAAAATGACTTTTTGAAAATTTTAAAAATGACGTAACGTAAAAACGGAAGTGACGTTTTCAAAGAAACTTCACAAACTTTGAGGATTATAGTTGCACACAACCTCTGAAAATTTCATTAAAATCGGTTGTAAACTTTTTGAGTTATAAAGCCGAAAAGGAGTCAGAAAAAAAAATAAAAAGAATAATAATAACTAGAGCAAAGCTCGTTGCAAAGCAACGAGTGGGTCTTCCGTTAATGTCGGAAGTAAAGCTGGAAGTTCCTGTAAGAAGCAGAGCTCTTAAACTAATAACAAGATAACTAAAATAAAAAGATTTTAAAAAATCGAATTATTCCTGGTACGACTTAACAAAATCCGAATGATTTTAAGTACGACTTAACAAAAACCTTTCTGATTTCAAGAACGACTTATCAATAAAAAATCCGAATGTGATACAGTACGACTTGACAATTATTTAATGTACGAGTTAATTTTACTTTGAACATTACGCTATTTTTTAAACCAAGGACGCGGAATCAAAATTTCCGGAAAAATCAATTTTTAAACCCCGATATCTCTGTAATGAATCGTCCGATTTTAAAACGGTTTTCAGTGTTCGATTCAGCTTAATAAGCTCTACAAAACACATATTCATTTTTGATTTCATCAGAAAATTCATTTTTTCGAAAAATTTGTTTCACTTCCAGTTTCGACCGGAAGTGACAGATTTTCATTTCCAGCCTTATTACAGAGGTAAATAGATTAAATTATAAGCATTGAAAATTTCAAGCCTCTATTTTAAAGCATTTTTGAGAAACGCTGCGGACAAAATGACTTTTTGAAAATTTTAAAAATGACGTAACGTAAAAATGGAAGTGACGTTTTCAAAGAAACTTCACAAACTTTGAGGTATAATAAATGCACATAATCTCTGAAAGTTTCGTCAAAATCGGTTGTAAACTTTTTGAGTTATAAAGCCGAGAAGGAGTCAGAAAAAAAAAAAAAAAAGTATAATAATAAAAAGAAACCGAAGAATAACAAGAGGGTCTTCCGTTGAACACGGAAGACCCTAATAATAGAAAGAAACAATAGAATAACAAGAGGGTCTTCCGTTGGAAACGGAAGACCCTAAAAACCAATAGAATTACAAGAGGGTCTTCCGTTGAAAACGGAAGACCCTAAATAATAATAAAAAGAAACCGAAGAAAAACAAGAGGATCTTCCGTTGGAAACGTCGTGTAAACCCAATTCCTTTTAAGGGTCGACTGGGCTCTCCCGGGTCTCCATCCTCATCAAATATGAAAGCCCATATATGGGATACAGGGTGTTAGTCAACCCCTTGAAAGAAATCCCATTACAGCTGTATTATACGAAATGTCCTATTTTCACCAGGCTAGCTAGGCCTCTTAAAGGCCGTGTAAACCCAATTCCTTTTAATGGTCGACTGGGCTCTCCCAAGGCCTCCATCCTCACTAAACATGAAGGCCCAAATATGGGATACAGGGCGATAGCCAGCCCCTTGAAAGAAATCCCATTACAACTGTATTATACGAAATGTCCTATTTTCGCTAGGCTAGCTAAGCCTCCTACAGGTCGTGTAAATGATGTCAACGTTCAGGTCAGGTCAGCAAGTAATATTTTTTTTACTATAGAACTGTTTCTTTTAATAAAGAAGGGGAGTTTATATGGAATTTTGAATTTACGTTTATTAGCATGTTTACGGTAATTTAAATAGGGAACCGACCCCAGAATTCTATTCGCTATTCGAATAGTGAATAGCGAAAAGCAAATAGAACCCCAACTTCTAAATGCCCAAATTTAGATCTAGTATCAGTGTATGTAAGAGACCTTAATTCGTCAGAAAAAAGGGGTAAATTGTTTTTATGGCTAGAGGAAAATAAAACTAAAATTCCACTTTTACATGAAACACATTTTATAGAGAAACGTGCTGAATTGTATGATAGAAAATGGAACAGAAAAACAATACATGCATTCTCCGACTCTCCGTTTCGTAGAGGCGTTAAAGAAAGTGATACAATAATAATTTTAACTCGCTAAATACAATTATTTCTTATCATACTCCACAAGGAGAGTAAACTTATCATCGGCGGTTACTTCAATTGCAATTTAAAAAAAGAAAATGACAAATCGTGTAAAAAGTTAAGTAAACTACCAAATAAGCTGGATTTAGTCGATGTGTGGCTGAATAAAAATCCAACAAAGAATGGTCTATAATAACTCTAATTTTGAAATAAATTCTAAACTCCCTATTTTTTTTATAAAGTTTCAATGATTGTAAAAAAAACCATTGACATCACTAAATTATCTGATATAAATTTTGCAAAACAAGCAATTTGGAACGATAATTTGTTTCAATTAGATAATTACAACAATTTGTCATAAAAGTTGTATTCAAAGCGGCATATTGTATGTTAAGAATCTTTTTAATGCTGATTGCCAATTTAAAACACTTCAAGAATTGTCATCATTGAAAGAGCATATTCTGAATATAGAAAATGCCAGATATAAATCAAAGTACTGGAGAACTGACGGGAGTTGATTTTGTCGATGTTTATTTATTCTAAAATCAATGATATGTTATTTTGCATGACAAGTACATGTAGTTTCTAATTTGAATTACGCACATTTTTATAAATATGAATTTTTGGACTTTTTTGACAAGAATGTCGAGAAACCCCCATATTAATCATGTTAAATAATATTTAAAGATAAAATTAATTCAATCAAACTATGTATCAGTAATAGAAATATTTCTCGAAAATTGTATGGATCCAAGCAATATTGAACTGTAGTCTCGTTCAACCAAACGCTCGGCTGACATCGTAAATCTCCGACAAGGATTTACGGAGACAGCCGAGCGTCGAGTTGAAAGAGACTATATTAAACTCTGGCGTAGGCAACAAAAAATATTTAAATTGTTCGTACCATTTAAAATCTGACTAGTTTCAAGGTATTTATAAATGTTTCCTTGAAAAACAATCATTATACTTAAGCATAAATTACATTGAATTTAACAATTATTTTCAAGAACTAAGTCTAGTGTCAGCAGCAATTATTTGTGCTGAGGTCCAAACACTGTTTCACTTTCGGTTTGTCTGAGTAACTGCATAGGAGAGTTGATTAAAATCAACTCCCAAAAATCACTCAAATTTAATATGAAAACATTGCCAATATATACAGAAAGTATCCACTTGTGATTTTCTTTTTATTACTCGTTTACATTGTATTGAAGACAAAAAATGTAAATTTTTATTCGAAAATCCGTTGTTCCAAAAATTTAAGCCTCCCTGTCACCAGTCATTGTTTAAGGACTGTTTTAAGTGGGAAAAGAATATTGAAATGACATATACAAAAACAAAGTAAAAGATATATTTGACCAACGAATATGTGAATTTAATTACAAATTGCTGAACAACACAGTGTGCCGTAACAGCTTTCTTTTTAAATGTAAATATAGGTCTTCTGCTTCTTATAATATGTGTAGCGAAATTGAAGATTTAAAACATCTGATTTTTGAGTGTGAACATGTTAAGATGATATGGTCAATTCTAAGCTTAGTAATAGGATTTTATATACAGTGGAAACATGTTATTTCGGGTTGTTACTTTGAAAGAAATGCAAAAGTACGTTTTTAAAAAAATACTATTGTGCCTTTCATAGCCTACAAGATATTTAAAAAAATGTGTTGTAGATCTCAAAACAAAACAGAGACATATAATGCGTCAGTTTTAAATTTGAAAAAGAATATAAGATACAATATTGATGTACTTGTAAGTATGGTAAAAATACAAATGTTCAGAATTAATATTGTGAAATTTGCAGATATGCTGTAATTGTACATGATGCATGTCATATTACTTATTTCTAAATATCTTGGCCCGAGATAGTTGGATATATTTAATGGGCTGTTTTGTAATGTGAAACAAATGGGTGTGTATATATATATATATATATATATATATATATATATATATATATATATATATATATATATATATATATATATATATATATATATATATATATATATATATATATCTATCTATCTATCTATCTATCTATCTATCTATCTAATCCAAAATGAGTAAAGTTAATCCACACAAGTATTAAATAATAAAAAATAACAGAAAGCCGATTCAAAACTCTACCGGTTTCATTATACAGGTCGAGACCACTATATTTTGTGACGTCGGCATAAATTTGCATACTAAATTAGCCATCTGTTTACTTTTATCAACAAACCAATCAGGTGAATGAGTTGCAAGGCATTGTGGGCTACTACAAGTTTTAGTGTATACAAAGCGTATTGAAAATATATACCATTTTGAATTGTCCTTTGGAAACTCATTTTGAATGATTTTTCAGAATTAATGAAAGTAATATGGACAGTAATGTCTGAACTACAATTTCTATGCTCACATTTAAAAAACATTGCATATTATGATGACTTATATCAACCTATTTAAATACCCCATTGTCCCTGTTCAAAAGGGAGGCACGTTCTATAGAATTAGAAGCAGCAAGTACCGTTTTTTCACGTGATATCCCATATTTAAGGCCACATTATTAGAATGCGCGTTGATATTTTCTTCAGGGACATTCATCGGAATGCATAACGGACAAAATACTATATGCTGCACAGCTTGCGCTTCTGCATTTGTATATTTGTGCATTTCTACTTCCGTGGCTATTCACGTATGTTAAAAATGTACAGTTACCTGTATTTATTTCTAGTGCACAATGATAAAGTCACCAATACACAACTGTGCAGTTTTTTCTTATCAAAACCTGTTTGTACTTGTATGCGTATGTTTGTCAGTCGTTTGATACTGATCATTTTTGAAGCAACAATTGATCAACTAAAACAACAGTATTTTTCAATGTGAGCATGGAACAAAGTTAATGGTACGTAATCTTTCCTTTTTTACCTTCTAAAGTAAAAATCAAGATGTACAAACATTCCGGCAAGCAATTAAATATTGTGAATAAAACAGATAAAAACCACGTGCGTCTGTTGAATCGTAAACACGTTGTAGACCGTCATGCATTTCAACTCATTCACTGGATTGGAGAATCTGTTTGCCGAAAACACTGTCACGTGTTAAATAATGCTATCCATATAAGGTAGTGTACCCGACCTGTTATAGTCTTCAGGAGTTTTGAACAATCACCATACACAGCAAAATGTGCCACATACGTTTCACATACGTTAAACGTGTGTGATACGTACGTGACCTCACGTACGTTTAACGTGATTTAAGTACCACATGTGTTTAACGTACGTTAATGAACATATGTGAAACGTATGTTACACGTGTGTTAGACATACGTGAAACATTCCATACGTTTTACGTATGTGGATCCAACGTACGTTTTTCACATGAATTATATACATATCGCATGTAAATTGCTTAAAATTAAATTACTTGAATATTTTTAATTTTTCAGTTCATTCTTGATATACTTCATCTTGCTGCTTGAATCATTTCAATTAATTACTCAGTACCTTCAGAGGATCTTTGGAAACATTCATTTTGCATTTCCAGCTACTTGTTAATCTAAAATTAGAGTTACAGAAAAAAGACAGTTTCGAGATTAAAAATGAATTTAATTCCTTGAATGATTACATTTAGATTTATATTGTTGTCATTCTTCTGTGCTTTAATAGTTTCTGGAAAAAAAACAAAGAATTTTACATTAAATTTCATTTTATGATAAAGTAAAATTTACAAATGCCTCGGTTGCTTTTTTATTTAACAATATTGTTAAAGAATAACAGGATCCATTTAGATTTTATTGCAAATACAACATGAAGAAAGTTTACAATTGTTAAAGCTGCTTGGTCCGATTTTATATCAAATTTTATGCATGTTTTTAAACGATGGCTATGCTTAGTATATGTATAATAAAAGACATTGCAGTAGTTTTACCCGTCAATTATGCCAAATTTCAATGAAGAAAAATACGTACAAAATTTGCTAACAAAACAAACGACATTAAAAGGTACCGCGTTATTTCGCCTCATGTTAAATTTCACCCCTGACGACGAGACGGGTATGGTTGTATTACGATTTTGACATCGCTTTAAATAAAGGTCGAAATGATCAGACAAATTACAAATAAACATGTGTACGTTTTGTTCGCTAATATTTCCAAAGTCTGCTTCCTTTACAATCGATGCATAGCATGCGGGTTGAATAACCCCAATCATTCGGGGGACGAAACCAAGCAGTTTCCTTTTCTAAACATTCCCGTGATGCATTTTGGTTTGTTTTTTCGTTTGCCCAAAGAGAAATTATTTTTATTTACTTTGAATATTTCTAACTTTGAAAGGAGACTGATTCTGCTGGTGTAAATAGAAGAAAGTCCATAACTTTCTAAGATAAATGATTTGTATGAAAAAAATGTTGATACTGTAATTACTAAAAAATCGGATCAAGCAGCTTTAATAATTTTTTCTTTTATTTGCAAGCTCTCAGCGAGAGAGAGAGAGAGAGAGAGAGAGAGAGAGAGAGAGAGAGAGAGAGAGAGAGAGAGAGGGTGGGGGCAAAATAGAAGGTCAATCACAAGTATTAATTTGACAAAATAATTTTTTACCTCCAGTATATTCATCCTGATTTTTGTCCACCTCCAACTTCTTCCTTTTTAATGTTTTCCCATGACAATGCTTGTTTGAACTTCTTTCTAAAATATTAATACAAACTTAAGTACATACAATCATTAGAGTTTTTAAATACACGATAAAAAATATAATTTATACATGTAAGCGGAAAACAACTTATACAGGTAAATATTTTTTATGCAAATAAGCTTGAATCATTTGGTTGAAATGATATTCTAAAGTACACTTACACATAGTTTCACATAGTCCCCAGAAAAGTGTGTGTGCATGCATTGGGGGGGGGGGGGCAACTCCTTGATAATTCACTTTTTACATGAAAATTTAAGAAAAATCGTTGCTGCAACAAAAAAAAATAATTAGGGGGGTATTGGGTTGGGGGTGACTGGATACATGTCTGTATTAATCCTTATCCTTATCTAAATTGAATTACCTTAATCTGTCACTAAATTAGCAACCACATTGCAACTGTCTTTGAACTCCGCGAAGAACTTTTGGATCCTGGATCATTCATTACAAAATCTTCAGGCTACATCAAAACAGATCTTTGAAACTTCTGTATTATATCCATTTGCTACAAAATATAATACATGCATTAGATAAATAGATATATCAAAATTTTACACTTACTTACTAAGAAATACAAATGTACATGTAGGTGTCATGCAACAGATTATCATTAATGATCCTGAACACCCAGTGACTTCTACTTTTAATGAAGTATGTCATAGAAATCCATACCTTTGAGTTATTTATTAGGTTGGATTTGTATGGTAAAATTTCCCAGCGGTGTTGATGACCCTTAAAAAATGTTTAAATTGTGAAATGCAATGGTATGTGTACTTACATTATGATTTTATCAATTCAAAGAGACATCTGTCATTGACTGTGTTAGCTAGTTGGTGTCCTCTTCCAGGGATATGTCAAGCAGCCAATGCATGCCTATAAAAAAAATTTCAATTACCATGCAATAAGAATACAACTTAATAGAGGCAATTCAATAATTATTTCACTTAATAGGTGCAATGGAAGACCTACTCGTTTCTTTACATATGCTTTGCTCTAGTTTTTCTCTACTTTCAAATATTTCCGTTTCCAAATGCGTCTTATCCAAGATCGACATATATTTTATTGGTTTTAATAAGTATTGGTTCTTCTATATTAACTAAACCAAATAGCTGCTTAGTTGTAGCTCTCTGGGGAAACATTTTTATCGTCATTAATTCAACCCGAATTTTCCCGGAGAACACAGTTACAGCTCCGTGCTACATGTTTACTCTTTTGACATCGGTAATTGTACGATATAATTTTCAAATGCAAGTAAATAAAAACGAATGCTTGACAATCATTACCTCTGCTAAATCCATCCTGCAGTTCGATCTTCTGCCTCCGTGACGTAAAAATGTGACGTATATTTTGTCATCGACAAAACTAAAACCGATTTCGTATTAATTCCGGATTCGTTATCGAAATAATTTTTTAAAGAAGACACGTGGCTTCTGTTAATGAAACAACTTTATTTATGCATAGTTTAAACAAATAAACACGCACAGTAGCAAGGCTTTTCTTCACACATGGTCACATGCATTCATTTCAAAGACATGAGTGATAAAGCAGCATCAGACATGTACATGTACATGCAGATCATGCGCGGATCCAGAAAAAAAATTCCCCGGGGGGGGGGGGGGTCCGAAGGATAATTGTGTTTGCCCGGGGGGGGGGGGGGATCCGAGGCATATTTGCGATAATTTTACTGTGTAAATTTCATTAACTTTCACTTTCCGGTGGAGGGGGGGGGGTTGGGATCCCTCCGACCCCCCCCCCCTGCCCCCTTAGATCCGCGCATGCAGATAATTTTAATGAATGTAAAGTTATTCAAATGCATGCCTTCAGTTCGCACATATGTAAAACATATAGGCCTATATTATTAACGCACGTGTGACATGGTTTTTAGAACTCATGTTAACCATGTGTTTATTAACATATGTGTAACATGTGGTTGAGATCTACATATGTAAAACATATGGTTCTCATATGTTTAACATATGTAAAATCTAACGTATGTTAAACATATGTGATGTTGAACGTATGTTATCACACGTATGTTAACCATGCGTTTCTCAACATATGTGTAACGTACGGTTAGACTTCACATGTGTGTAACGTATGTTTAACGTATGTTGTACGTGTGTTAAGTTCAAACATATGTGAAACGTATGTGGCACAATTAGCTGTGTAGATACATAAGTACATGTATGGTGATTGTTCAAAACTCCTGAAGATTATAATGAAACCGGTAGAGTTTTGAATCGGCTTTCTGTTATTTTTTATTATATATATATATGTATATATATATATATATATATATATATATATATATATATATATATATATATATATATATATATATATATATATATTATAAACACTACAGACGGACAGACACAGACAGAGCGAATATAAAATCCGTCGACAGTTTTTTCCTCACACTTTTTATTTGGAAAATGAAAAAATCAGTCAATATCCCATTTCAAAATAACATATACATGTATTAATTTTTTGCAACAACCAGAGCCATTTAATTTATTTTTGTATGTGTGCTGCTTACACGATAATTTTACAAGTGGTAGTCTCAAATTTATTAAGAAGTAGATTTTTGAAGATTTTTTTAAAATAGAGTTTTATTAATCATATACAAAGTAGCTATTGATATTTCGTAAAATATTTTATAAAATACTGAATATTAAGTTTAAAAACTAAGCCATTTACTACTTAAAATTCATGTTTGTTAAATTTGAATGAACTTTTAAAGAAAAACCATGTAGGGTATGTAATCGAACTACATTCATGAATAAAGCATCAATAGCAGCAGATAGATAGATAGATAGATAGATAGATAGATAGATAGATAGATAGATAGATAGATAGATAGATACCTGAGTCTCGTAAATTGTCTCGCCATTTTAACATCTGAACCATAATTCCCTGTGTAATATAAATATAATTAAGTATGGTAAATTGTAGCATAGTAATACGCGTTAAAAAATTGAACCTTTTTATGGTGCGTTAGTAAATAACAAGAGGTCTATTGGCCTTGATGGTTACCTGAGTACCTAAGCCTTTAGATGGACCTGTCAGAGGGTCCCTTTTTTGCATTTTAAGTTTCATAATGAATTCGAAGTTTAAACCTTTTTCCGAAACTCTTCCTAGTGTTACCCCGTGTTTGATTTTTAGGAGTTTTATTCATAAAGGAGGAAGGAAGTCGTAAGAATCTCAAATAATCTATACTATAGTTCCAGGGGCCAAACATTATAAACGTTTGGATAAAAGCTACCAGCAGGCCTTTAATAATCAACGATTTAAAAAATCCAGTTTTATCTATAATACACAAAACATTCAAAGTTTATATCTACAAGCATACAAAACACAGGAAATAAAATTAGATTTGATTTCCTAATACAGAGCACGTGTTTGATTTATAATGTGGCCAAGTGTATAATTTAATATGACCAAACGACAATTAACAATATGGTTTTCAAGAAGAATTCAAAAATGTAAGATTGTAAAACGTTCGACAAAAGGTTACCCGAGTGATTTAAAAGAGCTTAAAAAATATATGTTCACCTTTCGGCCATATTTGTCACCACCTTCCCGTTAAAATACTCTTCCTCTCCCAGGGGTTATGAATGTCACAAATTTTGTAGAGAGCTTCGTGGACATCATAACAATGCATTCAAATTTTTTTCAACATTTGTAAAAGTGAAGAAGAAGATTTTCTAAGATTTAATACATGTTAACTATATGGCCATATTAATAACCCGACCCTAGGGACTAAACTTTTGACCCAGAGGCCATAAATTTCACAGTTTTGGTGACGCACGTCGATGGGCGAGGACCAATAGCAATAGGTCATCTGAGTGACTCAGGTCATACGTACATGTATATATATTGATGCAGGTACATTTATATTCTTAAAAATGAAATTTGTGATAACGAGCAGTGCTTTAAATAAAAAAATTCAAAGGAAAAATACAAAACAGGAGCAGAGCAAACACGGACCTCTACAAAAATAAGAGGTAGAATCAGGTGCAATGGAGGAGTAAGCATCCTCTCCTGACCGGTCACACCCGCCGTGTGATCTTTGTCGTAATCGGGAAAACGGGAAAATCCGTATACAATTCGGTGATTGATAATGGTCTAACAATAAGTATGAAAAGCGTCAGCATACGACCTAGCGGAAGAGTTTATCTGCTGATAAGGTCGTTGTATCGACCACAGAACATACGAAATGATGACTTCAATCGAGATTGTTAAACTGTCCAAGTAGATTGTTTCAGATAATACAAATGTAATACTTGTTTTCGTCATGAAGTAGGTTCATTTGCATGTTTGGGCAAATCTTTTTACCCCAAAGATACCACAAGGACTCCTTCGGATATACCCAATGAAACCAAAGATTACTAAAAAAAAAAACCCAAACCAAATTAAGTTCAATTTTAAGGAACTTTTAAATTATATGGCTAATATGCAATGCATTTTATAATAGAATTTTAATTCAAAAAAATAGAATTGAGATTTAATCTTGGAAAGACAGCACAACAAAATTTACATATAAAAATATATGCAAGCTTAGTTATACATCTTTCAAAAAACTCAAAACATTGGTTTAGTAGGAATGTCCGGTCACTTTTGTACATATGTAAACCAAACATGTAAAGGATTCTTGAACTGACTTGTCTATGCCAAAATCAGGCCAAGAGTATTGTTAATAGATAGCAAAAGGCCCATATGCCTTGACTGTCCCTTGAGTACATATAATAGCTCATACAAAAGCCTAAAGGAATCTCATCAATGCATGTTTTTAAGCTTCATTATTTAATATTGACATTTTCCGGTGTCTTTTTAATGTGATAACACTATGAATCGATTTTGTAACGTATTGTCCATTACAGTTCACCAATCACGCAGTTAAGGTACAAGATGTGATTAGCATAATTCTACAGAATAAAAATAACATAAAAATGTCAAAATTTAATATCTAATCGAACAAAAGCTTGATAATAATATACATGTAAATATAAGTTATAAGCATAACATTCTTTGAATATTATGCGGTGATCAAATACAGTCGGGCGTGATCAAATCTATCATAAAGCCCGTCGGGGGGCAAATAAGTATTCTTCCCATAGGGCAATTAAATTTAAAAAAATAGTAGATTATCGTATTTTTTCTTACTATACGCATTTATTCTTATGTCGGTACATCCACAGAACAGAAATCAGCCCTTGCTAAGCATATTTACACTCCGCCCCCCAGATCGGATGTCAAACCCTATGGGACAATGGCTTTTGCGATATTTAAACTTTAATAGACAACTTTATTCTTTTTTCTAAATTATTCTTTTCTTTCATTAAAATTCAACAGCAGAACAAAAGAAAAAGAGTATTAAACTTAATATACTACCCCCTATCCCGACCCTTTGCTTTAGGAGTCATAGAATTTGATTTAAGAAAATATATTTATCGTCTTTCTTAATATGCAAACAGTTTCTATTTAGTATCAGTAAAAGTAAAGATTGTAAAACATTATATACATTAACGCTATATATATTGCCATTTTGGCCACACTCTACTGAATAACAAACCTCTATCCTTTCATTTTTTATGATTTATAATTCTTCAGTTAGAGTCTGCACTGGGCAGTTTTAAGTTATTAAAAAGCCATTGTTCTGTACTCGTGTGCATCATAAAAACAACATATAAAACCAGACTTATATCAATTGTCATTTTATCTTTAAACAAAGGCTTTGTTCAGTTTTTGGCATAATCAATTCAGTTCAAGAAATGATTTCATTTTTGGTCCACATATGTACAAGATGGCCGGACATCTCCCTCAACAGTAAAAAGAAGTATTTGTTTATTCAATACACAAAACAAAAGGATCTCCTAAAATAACTATGGTACCCGGAACTTCAATTATACTAGTACTTTAGAATACCAAAAGTACTCCCCGATGATATGCTTTCTAACATTTAGCAGTCTAAATATTGTTTATACTTCTTAGAACAAATAAGCAATTGATTTGTCTAATGCATTATTTAAAAATTACTTTCAGCTAGGTGTCACATAACTCCACAATTATGGAACTATCACTTGATGATTAAATAAGGATGAAATTTTTGATTTTATAACAAATATTATTTACGTAAAGGTAATTAATATTAAAGACTACTGAGCGCTTTAAGCCTCTACTTTGGATGACAAACTCCTTTTTCTCGATATCAGATGGAAGTTCACGTTTTATCAACATTTTTAGTCTCTTTAAAATATTTTATATATAAACAGATACGAATGCCTTCATACACATCTTTTACTTTCGTCTACCATCCTTGAAGATTTTAAACTCAATATCTTTAATAATCAATTTGGAGAACACTCAATGACAAGTCGGCACTTTGAAAATCGCCTACATATAATAAAAATAACATAAGCAAGATTAAGAGATTTGATAGGTTGATTCTTTTGCAGAATTTGGTTATGTTAAAAGAAAATCCCTTGCAATGTTATATATGAAGCAGACTGTGGCCCTAAGACAAACTTAAACATCAATGTAGGTAATATATAGCAACAAATATTAATCCAGTCAGAAAAGGTCTACCCACAAGTATGACGAGAACTTCCTACTTCATCTCTTTAGCTTTACCGAAATAAGAGGTAGTAGAATGAATTTGCACATTAGTTAGACATACCATGTGAGGGCGATTGAGATCTTCTCATTTTACGACTTTGTCTCTTCTGATGACTACCATCCCTGTCTCCATCGATCTCTGCTGCTGTTCTCCCCTCTCTTCTATATATTTCAACTGTAAATCGCTTTGCAGAAGATGGGTTAATAGTACTCATCTTGAAGATAAAAACACAAAAGCATTTTAATGCTAATCGTTATTCTAAAGCAATTGAACGTATGACAATATTTTATTTGTCCCCCCTCCCTCCTTTCAACTTGAAAAATCTCTTAGACAAAGTGTTTCCAAAATTATGAAATGTAATTGTATCTACGTGTGAATAATCTGATTATATTTTAGATACAAAGGGTTCTTTTTGTGCTTCTCATACATTTTCAATAGGAATTCAAAGCCATCTATAGGGGATCTAAAAGTAAAGAAATAAAAGTTGCTATGGTTTTCTTAACACCAACGATAAAGAGAGGCATGGTGACGATTTTGGTTAAAACTTAAATTTTTGTTTAAATCTTTACAATGCTTCAGTAAAGCATTTCTGAAGATTTCCATAAAGCACAGATTCTGTAAATAGGCACGCAAGTGTGTGTACATAAAGAAACTTTTTTTCGTCATGACGCGATCAATAATGCTCTGCTTACAAATGTAATAGTTTCAGTTTACTTGCAAGTTTCAAATTACATTCTCTGATGGGAAACAAGAACGATTGCATCTAAGTTAGTCGGTGAAAAGTAATTCACATGGTCTGACTTATTGTATTAAGTATATCAGGCATCCGATCTGAAAGAAACATCACGAAAGTTCATCCTTGAACATTGTGCCTATATTATTTTGATAAATATTTTTCATAAATAAGGATTCATTAAGCATATCATCCGATCAAAACAAACTATTCCAATAAGTAAGAAAAATTAAGATTAAGAAACGAATCTGGTTATCAATTTCCAAAAGCTACATGTAATATGATGTCAAAAATCTATTTTATCAGATATAATATATTCATTACCCAAAAGAAAGAAAGATAGATAGATAGATAAGATAGATACATGTAGATAGATAGATAGATAGATAGATAAATAGATAGATAGATGAATGGACAGACGAATGGACAGACAGAAAAAATGTATATTATTCAACTATCTTCAATTCTTCAGTGAAATTTATTGTTCAAATATTGTAATATATACTATAGTTTGTAATGTGTAATATTTAGTGGTGATCCATTAAAAATATATATGATAATTATATTTAAGTTTTTGATGTCGTCGGTCCTGTAACACACCAAGCGGTGCAGACAAATTTAATACCGCACATCCGTTAGTATGATGATTTGTCTGCACCGCTTGGTGTGTTACACGACCGACGACATCCAAAAATAATCATTCATTGTTTGTATTTATATTCATACTGAGTCTATTTTTATGTATATTGTGGCTGTAGAGCCATCACATCATTGTAGATCAATTAAAAGAAAAAATATATTTTAGCATTTAATAATTAAATATATGGATGTCGTCGGTCCTGTAATACACCAAGCGATGTAGACAAATTGAATACCGCGCGTTAGCAATAGAATATATTAAACACTGTGCCGGATAATTATGCCAGTGCCAAGGTGGCATTTTTTAACCCGCTTAATATGCAGTTTCGTAAAAATCCGTATATACCAAATGATAAACCATTGTCCAGAGAGTATACAGTAAAACAACCTTGGTGTTTAGTGTGTCTCACCGGACAGGTGAGATATTTACCTTAAAAAATTAATATTCCACACGAAATTAAAAATTCCCATGGGAGAAAAAAGAACTCGACCCACAAGCCAAGAAAAATGGCCTAGTCTGAATCAATTCCTACAGGAGATATTGACAATCCTATAGGATTTTCTCAATATCCGATTGAAATTATAGTTCCTGCAGGAATTTGATTCAGACAGGTAGTTTTCCTACAGAAAATCAAGATTTCCTATCGAATATTAAAATCCTATGGGAGTTTTGATCAAATCCTTTCAGAATTAAAATTTCATTCCTGTAGGAAATTCTTAATATTCTGTAGGAAAATTGTTTATCCTACGGGGAAAATTGATTTCCTATAGGAATTTATTTTGAAAGGTTAATTTCTCATCTGACAGGTGAGATATTATAATAACAAGGTTGCTTATAGACTCTTTAAGCAATGTTCTATCATACTGCATTTATGAATTTTTTGATACATGCAGCTTTGACGGGTGTAAAAATGAAATCCTGGCACTGGCACAGTGTTATTATTTAAAAAAATAAATAGTCCGTAATCAATAAAATAGGAAAAACATATTTACCTGGATAGTAGTTGAGCTGTCTGTTACATCATTGTCAAAAATTAAAATATATATTTCACCTCAGCAAATCACCTCTCTTGCTCTTGGAAATATATGAATACAGTCCAATAAAGAAGAGCATATAATACATGTTATATGTACATTTATGCAGACAAAGACCGAGTGTCTATATTAACTGCATAACAGACACATTTTACTCTTTTGGGAAATAGATGCACAGGACTTTACATTTAAATGGGAGGAGTGTCCGTGTTTATCACCCATAAACGATATAATACATAACAGATTTCCAAGGCTAAACTGTAGTAACGTTTAAACTTAGACTCAGGGATTACCTGGAAAATTTTCAAGCAAAAATAATTGAACAAGGTCGAGTTCAAATACAGTGCGCATTACTATGCGCAGACTTTTATTTTCTTGCAAACGTAGAGGCGGGGTTGTAACTTTAATTTGTATAATATTGTGTTTTTAATTCCAAATTCCCAAGATCCGAAAAAGTACATTTAAAAATTCTGATTTTATGGCTTTGACCGGGTAAAATGCTTAAGGATGATGTGCGGCCATCTTGTACATTTGAGGATCAACATGTAAACATTTCTTGAACTGCAAATTTTTTTGCCTAAAACTTATCAAAAGATAAAGAAGCAATATGATGTTTGACATATTTTTTGCATTGCAAATTACGCATTTGAGAACAGAACATGTCTTTTTTCATCATTTACAACTGCGCAGATTCAAAATTTAAAAATTTGGCAAAATACTAAAGGTGGTCATTACTGTTCACTCTACAACCATATGTTGAACAAAAGTCTAAGCTTGCTTATTTAAGCTGTAACTTTGTCTTAGACTAGGGTACCCTATTCTTAAAGTGGGTCTCAGTCGGCACGAGATATGTTTTGTCGATGTGTACGGAGGTACCGTAGATTGAAGTCTTATTTTCAATTAAAAATGTACGTATATTTTTTATTTAAGACAATTAATTTTGGACCCCTACTTCACTTATAAAAAATGTACTTTAATCTATACTCGTAGAACAAAACAAATATGGAAATGATAAAGATATGCCTGTCACATTCAATGCAGATTGTTTTGAATTGACATTTAAAAAAAAATGTCAATATGCATTCTTAGACACGGGAATTCTAAGTACGACTGAATTGTTTTGTTCTAAAAAAGATTTTATGACGAATGATTAAAATCGAGTACCCTATTTTGAGGCAAAGGCGAAGTAACAGCATAAATGTGCTATATTTAACCTTTTTCGCAACAAATGGTTGTAGAAAGGTCACCAATGGCCCATTTCGTATTCTTTCAGATTTTTAAATCTTCAAATAAGTCTGTGGCTGCACATTTCTAAAAAAAATTTAAGTGACTTAAAAGGCATTCTTCTTAAATTAAAAGAAACGAAATATAGAACACTGTGCCGGATAATTATGCCAGTGCCAAGGTGGCATTTTTGCACCCGCTTAAGATGCATATATCGAAAAATTCAAATATGCCATATGATAGACCATTGCTTAAAGAGTTAACAACCACCTTTGTTATCAAAGTATCTCACCTGTCAGGTAAGATATTTACCTTTCAAAAATAAATTCCTATAGGAAAATGATTTTTCCCATAGGAAAATCAATATTCCTATAGGTAATTTGAAATTTCCTATCGGAATACAAGAACTTCCTATAGAAATTTCAATTCCGATAGGATTTGATAAAATCCGATAGGAAAACTTAATGTCCTATAGGAAAACTACATGTCTGAATAAAATTCCTACAGGAATTACATGTACCATTCTCCTATAGGAAATATAATTCCTACAGGACTTTTAAAAAATCCTATAGGATTGTCAATATTTCCTGTAGGAGAGTCAATTCTCCTATGGGAATTATCATTTTCCGATGGGATATTCATTTTTAAAGGTAAATTTCTCAGCTGTCAAGTGAAACACACTAAAAACAAAAGTGGTTATATATTCTCTAGACAATGGTCTATCATTTGGTATACATGGATTTTTCCGAAACTGCATCTTAAGCGGGTGCAAAAATGCCACCTTGGCACTGGCATAATTATCCGGCACAGTGTTATAGGTGTTGTTTAGAGTGTAGAAGCTAATGTTTCTTTTATATCCCCCAAACATAGCTGTACGTAGTCAGGTGTCCACATAGAATTGAGTTTTTACGCTAATATTCTTCATAATACTTCTTAGTTAAAAAAAAACACAATAGAATAATCGTTGAACCTTTGACAAACATTTTGGTGATAACTCTAGTACGCACATTGCCATGTAAGAGAAAATACTGAAAGCAGCATGCACTGCATATTATATGGAAAGATATGAAAAAAATTATATGGAGATCATATCTCCGACATAGTCACCACTGGTGTGTTGGCATATTCCCAGTACCTGTCACGATATATCTCTGAATGACACAGATACATGTACCTATATTAAATTTGTCGAATTTCATCATGTATTCAGTGGCATCATACGCAATAGTACATGCGCTGTTTAACTCTTTATTACCTTTTAACGCTGCTGAGTTGACCTCTATAATATTTAGTAATAATCAATATTTACTAATACTATCAAATGATGAAAAAAGATAAATTTGGAAATTTTTTGCGATAAGAGGGGTTTTTGCTTGGTACGCATACGGCTCATTTGATCATCCTCTGCATCAGAGTCATTAAAAAGAAATTGTGGATGTTCTGGAATGTCAACAGTTCCCCTCTTATGGTATTCCACCTGTTTCACCATTGTATCATCACAGCGGTGCTACGAAAAACGTACGATGCCAAATTCTGTATTACTGCCGCACTATACTCATTCAGGTTCTCTCCAAGCATTAGCTCTATTAAACTTGTTACAGCAATACATTCACTATGGTTAAGAATGGTTGCGGTTTACCCTTCAACTGTTTGAAATTTGAAGGAAAAAAATGCATTTCTAAGTCAGTCTTGCTTTTCATTAAAATATTTTCAACCGCAGAACTTAATAGGGGACACAGTATCTCCTTATTATACAGATTACATATTAAACAATCAAACAATAAAGACTGTATGCCCAGTTCCTTTTAATCTAAACATGTTGTTCTGTGGAATAAAAAAGTTCGGACAGTAACCTGTATTGAACCAGGTAATTAAGTAATTTGAAACAGTTCCAGAATCAGCAAAAATGTTGTTTGGGGTCCATATCAAGGTTCTGTCAATCTGAATGACAGAAAATAGAAGTTTTCATGAAATAAGAACACAATTTGGGCGAGCTGCTTTGTTCATTGATAAAATCCTTGAGAATTTTTTTATAATACCACAACATATAAATTGACAGTGATTAAACGAATACACAAGCTTTGTTCAGCATCTGAAAAAGACAATCTCCATTCCAAGAACATTTCAGAGCTGCTTCTTATTGGTAAGACACGGAATCCAGATTTCACGATATTCGATACATCTGCCTTTAGAGGCCAACCTTTCTGTTAAAATCAACGGTATTTACATGGCCCCGAGGTTATACAACCTTTTTTATAATCGTACTTAAACTCGATCTCCGTTCTCCAAGTATGTGCTCCACTTAGTACGACTTTAAAATCCGAGATTATAAAAGTTTTGGTGTACGTTCTACATTTGGAGTATTCTCCGAAAGCCGGAGGAGGAAATTTTACGTCTTTGGAGTACGACAGAGCACGGTAATTCATGTGAATAATTCTGACATGTAGGCAAACTATACATGTATTGTAATAAATTATTTATCAACAAAATGTAACACGTTTTTTACATGTACATAAGCCCTTTTTCATCTGCAAGATTGAGAACGTTATGACTTGTAAAAGTTTATTAACAATAGTTTTGTCCGTAATTTACGATGTAACGATAACAGTTTCCAGAATTTTTCAGAAAAATTGAAGTTCATATTGTTTTAAAATAAAGTAAAAAATATATGACAAGTAACTTATTGTATACGATGTTTATGGAAGGATTTCAAAAAAATTCTTTTTGAAAAATTGTCATTCCTAAAGTAGTATTTTTAGACCATTTATCATTTGGAGGGTGTATATGAAAACATACTGGTTAAAAAAATAACATGGCATTAATTTCAAATTATCTCTCCCATAAATAGCCAAAAGTATTTTGTTCGTTTTCTAACCAATAACGTAATGAAATTTTACATCTAAAAGATAGAGTCCAATCTATTTGGTTTCAAACAGATATATCATTATGGTGCTGACTGAAAGAATCTTTTACAAAACAATATTTATTAAATCAATAAATGAAACAGAAAAAAGGAAATAACTCTTGTATAACTGTTCGTTGATAAAATAACACCTTAATATGAGTTACTTCTTTACTGCTGTATAATAAAACTAGTGTGATTGTAACAATTGTATTGCATACAAATCACAGCATTGTTTAAGATTGTTGAGGGGTTGTTAAATGATGGATTATGGGTACTAACGGAGCCGAACTTCACACCAATACACTTGTTTAGGATAAGCACCCACAACACTATTGATAAGTCTGAATGTGTAACATTTGACTACAAAAGTGATTTTCTTACATTAAATCGATATTTTCAATGTCTAATAGCTTCTAATCAAAGTTACTTTTTCCACAAAATTCTGTACTCTCTATTCTATGCTTGCAGTGAGTTATTTTCTAAATGTGGAATTTCATTTACGGATAAATGTTCAAAAGTTAAATGTTTAATGTACATGTATACATTTGTTGATTTTAATGTAAATTTTTAGTCAGTTACAGCGAGGTAAAGTGGCACCTTCTCTAGTGATTTGCAAATGCTGGCACCTGGGCTGCGTTTTACAAAAGAATTTAAAACTGAGTTTTAAATATTTTTTTTCCATGGAATGTTCTTTGAGTAACACAATTTATATATTAAACCAATAATTTACCCTTATTTTGATTTCTATATTACCAGTATATTTTACAATCATTAAATTGAAATAGCGAGTAGTTTTAATAAATAAGCATTCCTTACATTAAATTGGTATCAAAGTCGTAAGGTCTATTGTAAAACACAGTCCAATTTCCTTCTTTGCGAACCAACGTATGCAACATTTCATAATTTGAAGATTTTGAAACAAAAGAAGGACCGTCTTGCGTTTTATGCGATTTTTCAACCAGATATACTAGTTCCCTTTGTTGTTGTTTTTTTTTATAAAATGCAAAATCACTTTCTATAAAGTTTAGCAAGTTATTATTCCATTCAACAGATATTCAAAGCTTCTTGAACATCTGTTGGTTGGTATTTTCTCTCAATTTCACTATCATAGTATGACGTCATTAAAGTTGTCGGTTGTCTCTCCAGTATCCATATTTATTTAAAGATATACTTTTATCTGACCAGTTCGTATTCAAATGAAAAAAAATAATGCTAAAATGTTTTTGAGCAGCTTACTTTTTAAACCTGAGGAAAATCCGGTTCTGTAGCTACATGTTTGTTAAAACAATTAAATCACATATTTTTATTCAATACATATACAAAATACTTTCAAATAATATTTAAAATCGATTTGTTCAAGTTGGTGTTTTTTAGCTCACCTGAGCCAAAGGCTCAAGTGAGCTTTTCTGTTCACAATTTGTCCGTTGTCTGTCGTCGTCGTCGTTGTCGTCGTCGTCGTTGTAAACTTTTCACATTTTCATCTTCTTCTCAAGAGCCACTGGGCAGATTTCAACCACATTTGGCACAAAGCACCACTAGGTGAAGGGGATTCTTTGTTCAAATGGAGGGCCACGTCCTCTTTAAAGGGGAGATAATTGAGAATTATTGAAAATTTGTTGGTATTTTTCAAAAATCTTCTTCTCAAAAACTATTCGGCCTGAAAAGCTTAAACTTGTGTGGAGGTATCCTCAGGTAGTGTAGATTCAAGTTTGTTCAAATCATGGTCCATGGGGGTAGGGAGGGGCCACAAGAGGGGGGTCAAGTTTTACATAAGAATATATAGAGAAAATCTTTAAAAATCTTCTTCTTAAAAACTATTAGGCCAGAAAAGCTAAAATAAAAATGGAAGCATCCTCAGATAGTGTAAATTCAAGTTTGTTCAAATCATGGTCCCCGGGGATAGGGTGGGGCCACAATTGGGGGATCAAGTTTTACATAGAAATATATATAGAGAAAATCTTTTAAAATCTTCTTCTCAAAAACTATTAGGCCAGAAAAGCTCAAATTAAAATGGAAGCATTCTCAGGTAGTGTAGATTCAAGTTTGTTCAAATCATAGTCCCTGGGGGTAGGGTGGGGCCACAATGGGGGAATGGATTTTTACATAGGAATATATAGAAAAAATCTTTAAAAATCTTCTTCTCAAAAACTATTAGGCCAGGAAAGCTCAAATTTGAGTTGAAGCATCCTCAGATAATGTAGATTCAAGTTTATTCAAATCATGGTCCCCGGGGTAGGGTGGGGCCATAATTGGGGAATAAATTTTTATACAGGAATATATAGAGAAAATCTATTAAAAAAAAATTGTTTTAAAAACTATTAGGCCAGGAAAGCTCAAATTGGCGTGTAACTATCCTCAGATAATGTACATTCAAGTTTGTTCAAATCTTGGTCCCTGGGGGTAGGGAGGGGCCACAATAGGGGGATAAATTTTTATGTATAGAGAAAATCTTTAAAAATCTTCTTCTCAAAACTATTAGGCCAGGAAAGCCCAAATTTGAATGGAAGCATCCCCAGATCGTATAGATTCAAGCTTGTTTAAATAATAATCCAGGGGAAGGGTGAGGCCACAATGGGTGGTGAATTTTTACATAGGAATAGATAGAGAAAACTTTAAAAATCTTCTTTTTAAAGACTCTTTGGCCAGAAAAGCTTAAACTTGTGTAGAGGCATCCTCAGGTAGTGTCAATTCAAGTTTGCAAAATCACAGTCCCTAGTGGTTGGGCGGGACCGTGGTGGCGGTTTGAATTTTTACATAGAAATATATAGAGAACATCTTTAAAAATATTCTGGGAAAGTTTTCGGTCCAAAACTCAGTACTTAGTATGAAAGCACATGTTATGCAGATTTAAGTTTGATGAAACCATGATTCCCTAGAGAAAAGTGGGGCCACGGAATGGGGGGTATATAGGAAGAGAGTAAAATCTTTTTACAGGTACAACAACAAAAGGGGCTTGATATTTACCCCCAAAAAACCCAAAGAGGTGGATAAAATTGGCAGATTTTCAATTTTTTTTAGCAAGATCTACTGTACTTAGTTCTTAAGATATTTTGATACTGTAATGCTAATTTGATAAGAATTAAGGCAATTGTTGCTGAGGTGAGCGATGTGGCCCCTGGGCCTCTTGTTTAGTTCTATTATTAAGTTTGTGATACATTAATATATACCCTTTTTCCATATCACAGCCTGTATCAGCCATCGACCAATAGCATCCATCGTGCCTTCGGCCCTCAGGCTGATATTGGAGTCTCGCGCTGATACTAACTGTTATATGGAAACGGGTATGTATTATTCTCTATGTATTTACTGTCATTGTCAATGGGTACCTTGGCGATATTTGTATTGTTTAGTAAATTTTCCTTTTTATGAAAATAAAATAGTTCGGCAAGAAGTATGTTACAAAATCTTATATGTACATTCAGTGTAACGGTTTTAATTGAACAATTTGTATTTTTGAAGTGCTGTTTGGTTACCATAGTAACATTATTAAACTATTCATTTTCTCAGGAAATTTTTTTAATAATTTAAAACTCAAAATATTTTGTATGTGATAATTTTATTCTGTATAGCTGAAACTGCAGTAATATCTTACAATGTGTGTCTAATGAGCTTAAAATGGCCATTAATTCACCAAAGGGTATCAAAGTAAGAAAAAAGAAGAAAATCGGTGACAATGCGTGACCAACGAATTTTGATATCTACAGAGAATGAGTCTTTAAAACAATTTTATTCATTTTTCCAGGAAAATTGGAATTCAGGTGTTGTTTAGACTGTAGAGACTAATGCTTTTTTCATATCCCACAAGCAGCCAAGTGTCAATATAGAATTGGGTTTCAATCGCTGAGAATACTACTGAATACATGTACAGTAACTTCATAGTTAAAAAACCAATAGAATGGTCGTTGAACAGAAGGGTTGACAAACATTTTGAAAATAACTCTAGTTTGCACATTGCCTCATACGAGAAAATACTGACAGCAGCATCCTTAAATAAGTTGCTCTGCAAATCTTATGTAAAGGATATTCATTTAATGAACGCTGGTACGAGATAAAAGCGCACATATGGTCCCCACAGGTTTGTTGGCATATCCCCAGTAACTGCCATGATATATCTCTGAATGGAACAGGTACCCATGTTAGATCATTACTATGCATCAGAGTGTGGAGGTCTTGTAGACATTGGTGCGACGTCACTGTATCACCCCGTTTTTGGTGATTAAGTACAAACAACAGATGTAATACCACAAGAGGCGGGACTATTAATTTTCCAAAAAGTCCAAAAGCTTCTTTATTTAAGCCGATTTCTATTGCAATTTCATCGATATATGTGAATTGATTTATGAAATGAATATTATCAATGAAAGCTTTTTTCAATTTACCACTTAGCGACAGTTCTTTCATGGCACTAGTGTATATCTTTGTATTGACATTTTGATATACGACGTATGGTTGAGACATTCTATCCATGGCTCTCTGTAAATAACTGAGCGATTTCAAAAATTGGCCGTCTCGGTAAAAGTACATGGCTAGGTATAAATTTTCAGAAACTCCGCCAACGATAGAGGAGAGTTTTAACAAGGACAAAACTGCTTTTCTTTCCGTATAAATGTTCTTGTTATTTTTCTTGCTGTCTTGCACACGTTCTTGTATCATCATTGCAGCGCTACGGAATATCATTGATGTCAAATACTGTATTATTGCTGTTTGATACACGGTGAGGATTCCTCCAAGCATTAGCTCTACTTGACTTATCAACGCAATAAACTGTCTGAAGTTAAGGACGATTGCATATAAAGTCCTGATCTCTTGAAAAAAGTGCATTTCTAAGCCAGTCAGACTTCTAATCCTGCTTTCCTCTGTTGGAAATTTCAATGTTTCATTTAAAATGGCGTAGTTCAGATACTTTCCAACAGTACAACTTAATAGGAGACATGGTATCCCCTTATTATACAGATTATATAAACGATCAAACAACAAAGACTGTGTATGGCCAATCACTTTCAATCTAAACATATTGTTCTGAGGAATAAAAAAGTTCGGACAGCAACCTGTATTGACCCAGTGCATAAGTAATTTGAAACAGTTCCAGAAACAGAACAGCAAGTTGTCTGGGTACCATACAAGGGTTGTGTCATTTTGAATGACCCAAAATAGAACTGTTTTCATAAAATATGAACACAATATTGGCGAGCTGCTTTGTTCATTGATGACTTCCTCGAGAAAAATTTTCAAAATACCATAACAAATAAACTGACAGTGATTGAACGAATACACGAGCTTTTGTTCAGCATCTGAAAAAGACAGTCTCCATTCCAAGTACTTTTCCGGGCTACTTCCTATTGGTACAACATGAAAACCAGATTTCACGATATTCGAAATATCTGTCTTTAACGGCAAACCTTTCTGTTGACATCTCTCTATCCATGGTCGGGCTTTATCTGGCCAAAAGTCTGACTTAAAGCAATTGGCAAGGTCCTCTTCTCTTTCATCCATGACGAAACTCCAACAAGGTCCATGTTCGGCGAATAAACTGGGCTCGCGAAAGGCTCGCTGAATATCGTACAAACTATTGTAGTGGTATTTTTTGCTTGACACATAATATGTGTCATTTTCTTCGTGCAAAGAATACAGGGCCTTATTTGATTTTGAAGTACCGGGGTTAATGAGCTTCAGTCTTGTATACCCTGGTGGTAGATCATCAGATTCCATTAGAATAATCGTGTGTTGTGGGTTTGTGAAACTTATCTGAGAGAGATCACAGATCACTTTGTGAGTCGTTGGCCAACTCATGATATCAATATCAGATGATTCAAGCCTGAATCCCTCCCGGTAACTCCCGCTAACCATTTGATCGTGGCCATACATAATACCTGTGTTTCTGAGAACATCACGCCCAGTGTCCACCAATTCCCTCCTTATTCTTACTTCTGATGGAGTCCCCACTTTTTGACACAGTCCAACATAGACGGCCTTTGACAGACGTGGCATATCTTTTCTAAAATTAGAGAATAGAGGTTAAATGACTATGTGCGGTATTATGCATTTTTGCCCCCCAAATTAAAGTTTTATAACGAGCTTTAAAAATAAGGTAGAAGATAGTTTAAATCATATTAAAAATGAGAGTGTAAAAGGTTATTACCAGTGACATCATAATGTAGAAATGACGTCATGAAGATTGCCTTATTTTGATAAATTGATGTTTTGTAGCAAAATATGGGTGTTTTCCGACGGTTTTTCGACCGGGAAACATCGAGCGCAGGCTTGCTCAAGTACCATTTCTTATTTAATGTGTATAATTATCTGAAGAAAAATATATGTTAAAATCGTACTTGAGCAGACCTGCGCTCTATATTTCCGGATGCAAAATACATAGCAAAAATGAGAATATTTTCATTTGTTTGCAAATTTGCGGGAATTATGTCATTTTGGTGACGTCATAGATACTCAGCGAATGAGCAATGATGACTAAAATCAAGATTAAAGTGATAGGCGTCCACTGTACAATGATATTTGAAGATTTTATTTTTATACGATACTATTTAAAAATTAGTTAAAATTGGGGGCAGATATTTGACCACACATAGTCCTTTAGTCATATTGAATTTTTGATCGAAAAAAATAAAATATGCCATTATCTATCTATCTATCTATCTATCTATCTATCTATCTATCTATCTATCTATCCGTATGTCTGTCATTAACAATAACACATTTTATGCCCTATCTTGCAATGGAAGGAAGATAGGACAAATGCGGAAGAATTTGTTAACAAAATATTTCCATTTTCTGTCATAGCTAAAACATTATTTGTACTAGAAACATAGCTCGCTTGTATTTAAATCTGCATGCATCGTTGGTATTGTTTTGTTTTATTTTTTAATAGGGTTTTAAACCTTTTTAAAACCTTTTTGAAAATTGCTTGCGGTAAATTCATGGAGTCAAAGTGCTAAATACGCTGTGGTTGCAGATAAAATCAACTAACTGCATGTTCGTGTTTTCTTATACAGATTTGAACGACCAATGCACTAGCTTTCTTGAGGGTTTTTTTTTTTAAATAAACTTGTTAAATGCAACTCATCAAATAATTTGGCTACCTGGCATCAACAAAGAATGGGTATTTTACCTTTTAATATCATTCATCGTGTGTCCAGAAAACATCACTTGAATGCAGTCACTTCAAAATAAGATTCTTTTTTCTCAACTACAACAGAAATGCAAGACATTTAAACATGATACCCCCAGTCCATTGCATACCAAACAAATAATCCATGACCTGCGTGATTTGTTAAAGTTTCAGTTTTAGTAAATATTTCCTTTAATCAGATAAAATGTAGGTCTAGAGATTAATGGGTAGCGGAAAGGTAAAAAAAATACCTAACAAAACCCTATATTTATAACAAATAGTGAAGTTTACATTAAAAACATGAAATCAATCTCTGCACACCGTATTCTTTATCTATAATATTATTTTCAATGACGTAGTCTCACCCATAAAATGTGTTTCAATAGATCATATTATAACGTTACATGTAGTTTAAAAAATTGTGTCTCGAACTGTAAAATTTAAGATTGAAAAAGGACAAATTGTCCCACAAAGTTCATACTAATTTTACCGGTGGGGGATTGGGCGGTTGGCGTAGTATATCTTTAACTTCAATTTCACTCTTCATGTCCTTATTTTCATTACAATTTTTTACTCCCTCAAAAAGTGGGGGAAGGGGGGGGGGGCGCAACTCCATGATAGTTCATTTTTTATATGTAAATTTAATACAATGTTTTGCTGCGAGAAAAAGTGGGGGGGGGGCTGCTAATGCTGTCAATGAGAGTGAAGCAGAGAACTTGCAAAACACAGATTTTAATGAAGAGCTGGAATATACAAATCGACGGCAACGCAAGAGGCCAAACTGGCACACTGATTATCAGTATGATTACAAGGTGTAACATAAGTGTGCTCATATTTGTTTTGTTTAAATTTAGATCTCAGAATGCTGTTGACAAAGCTAACCCCCAAACCCCAGTTTTTCTGTGTTCCATATGCATTTCATCGGCTATCCTCGCATGATCATGATCACATCTCATCACGTGTGCAACAGAACCGAGAAAAGAGTCCTGAATGTTTGAACAAGAGATGTTTGTAAAACACTTAAGCCCCCTCCCTTGGAAAGAACTGTGAAGAAAATGAAAGGAAACTGCAAAAATTTGAAATTTTTGGTAAGTCCAAGGCATATAACTTGGTCAAAAAATGCTTGAACTTACCAAAAATTTAACTTGACTTAGACATTATTATGATAAACCTGTATAATAAATTTTATTTCATTATGTGCATCCTATGCGAATAAAATGAACAGAAACTGCAAATAATTGGAATTTTTCTATGTCCAAGGTGCATAACTCTGTCGAAAATTGCCCAATCACACCTAAAATTGAAGTTGACCTAGATATTATTATTACGGGCCGCCGGAAGGCGGTCCGTTATTTGACACACATTTAAATATTGTTACTGCGTTTCTGCGCGATAGTTCTTTTTTAATAGAATTAATACTATGCTTATTTTTATGAATTAAACGTAAATTTGCATGTAGAAATATGTTTTATGCCTTTTAGAAAATATCACATATTTTTTGTTTTACTCGTAAATGAAAAGTAGGCCATACTTAGTAGATTGTCGTATTTGGCGCGTTTTTATCGAGACTATAATCTATTCGGAAAATTTCGGAGTTCTTCATTCTTTTCAAAACAATGCATCAGGATCGGTATGCGGGACATACTAAAGACCTGAAATACGAAAGACCTGAATGTCATTAAATTTTATATAAATGATACATTTGAATTTCTAATTGCCGTGTCAAATAAAATGACTATATAATGCATTAAGTTTTCATTCAATACAATGCAACAAAAAAAAAACAAAAAAAAAAATGGTTTGAAATACATAATCTCCAAGAGAAAAATGATAAGTTGAACTTTTTATTAGAGTAATGTAAAAATCAATGTGTTCTCCATTACTTCATACTATGGCAATGATCATACAATTTCCGTTAGAAATGCTTACAGTAACGAAATCGATTCTTTATGATAATAGTAAAATGTTAAACTTCAAAACAAGTTGCTGAAAGTATATTAAAATTTACCATACAAATTAGTACAACCAACTCTTATTTTCTTCTTTGTGGTGTGTTTTTATGTAAACAACCAATGATTTATACAACAATTATATTTTTTGCGGCCCATTTGACGCTTGCGTCAATATGATTTCTTGTGATTAATCTGTATACTAAATTTCATTTCAATATGTGCATCCTTTGCCAAGGGGCATAGCTCTGTCGAAAATTGATCGATCGCACCCAAAATCGAACTTGACCTAAATATTGTTATGATAAATCTGTATATTAAATTTCATTTCAATATGTGCATCCTTTGCAAATAAAATGAACTGAAACTGTTGGTGGACCGACCGACCGACAGCAGCAAAGCAATCTGCCCCCCCCCCCCCCCCTTCTTCGAAGGAGGCATAAAAATACTGTAATCACACCAGAGACATTTGGTAGCTTTGTGACTGCTGTAATCATGGAGTCAGATGATAACCAAAAATGGCTTAAATACCCCGGTGACCTCATCTATAAGACTGGCCTTGAATCGGGCAGGACTATTCGCAAGAAAACGTTTCCTTCCCTGTCTTGAGTCAAACGCAAGGTACCCAAGCAAACACCAGACAAAGAAAAGCCTGCCGCATCAAGTGTGAATGCAGGGACAAGTAGACCTTGAGAGGCGCCCTTGATTCTATTCCACTGTCCCTGTTGCAAGACTCAAACTGCCAAGAATGACGCTAGCACACAGACAGATTGGAGCAATCACCAGAGAACAGTGCGAGTTATCAGAAGATATCAGAAGGACGGGGAGAGTGTTGAAAGGTTTGAGGAGGACATTTGGAACGCATGAACATGTGTTGATTAATGTGATGTAACGAGGAAACAATGTTCTAAGTAGATTGTTTATATTGTTATTGCTCTTGTTTGTTTTGATAAGTGTCTTAACTATTCTTACAAAAATGACAAGCAAATATATATTTGTCGACTTGCCCAGAATGCATAGGGGGAGCCGGAAGTTTTTTTTAATGTGGAATAACACATCATCACAAAATGGCTGACCTCTGACCTAAACGACATTTCGTTTTATTAAAAAGATTTTATAGACATAATCAAAGAACTTCATAGCCGCATGGGTTATGTGCCGGGCGTGTGATCATCCCGAGTTCGAATCCCACATGAGCTTTTGTTGTTACTTACTGAACTAAACTTTTTCGATATTTATTTTTTATCTCCAAACTGTAAATTTGTCGCTTATTTGACGTATGTACAGTTTATTTATCATTATATCTTTCTTAATCAAATGATTTACTGTTAATTTGAGTGACTTTTTCCAGGTGTGTTATTCCACCTTAAACTGAGCAATACCAAAATGTATCATGTGCATGTACATAAAATACAATATAAAAATAACTGCCTCACCCTTTTTAAACAAAATATCTTACCCTTTCATCGACGAGAACCAGAAAAACCAGAAATAAAAAACTATTAAATAGAAAAATCTCTGGAAACATGTGTCCGAAACCATGTCAAAGTCGCAAATGTATGCGCGCCGTCTCCAGGGTAGTGCAGGGACTTTGCAACAAAAATATGAAAATTCTAAACATCTAAATCTAATATAGTAAACATTGAATTTTTTTATTGATGAAAATTTGATGCGTCTTTGTCAGAAGATGGGCTAGAACTGATATATCGTGTTAATCAAACACCAGTCATACACTCGTCACCACGTGACTCGTAACCATGAATCTCATTGGATACAATTTTCCATTCGAATCAACAAGACAATTATTTTCCGCTAATCTCCGTACCGCGGAAAATATTAATTATGTTACCTAAGAAGAAGGAAAGATATTCCTTCATCAAGACATTTGGTTTTTCTCCATCGATATTTTGTACGAAAGTAAATCACTTTAAATTAAAAAAAAGTGAGATAAGTTCATGAAGAGGAAAATCATTTGTACTCTGATCATTCGACATGTGGGACGCATGTATATAGAGGCGTAGGTTGTGTAACGGTGAAATATTTGTTAACAAAGGAATGTATCTGAGTAGATTGGAATGTATTCTCCCAGAATGCTGTTCACCTCTAAATAGGTGGAATGACTCAATGATATATATGTATAATAAAGCGCAGATTGGTTCTCAGCGAGAATTAGCCTAGCAACTTGAGAGGAGCAGGGGCTCGTAAAATAAAGAGTACTTAAGTCTAATACAGTGCTTAAGGAGGACTTATGTACATTCTTAGACTTAAGTCCGTAACTAGAAGAGTGCTTAGCTAGGACAATTTACCCCAAACTTAGGCGGCCGGTAAAGATGACTTAAGTATGTCTTAAGTATTGTGCTGTCGTGTCGTATTTTTGACTACGATTGTATAGGGGGAATTCTATAAGTCGCTTGCTGTGGGAGGACCCGTTTTGCAATGTCCAGTCCAAAAGGTTTGGGACTGAAATTAGAACAGGGAAGCCTTTAGAAAATTATAAGATGACGTTTATTGCTGCAGGTCTCCGATTAGAATGAACACTAGCCTACCTAACGCTGGTGACTATCAGAGTGAGAGTGATTAAACAATATATAAACACTCACCCTGTATAAAAATCTAAACAATGACATCTTTCTAAATAATATACATGTAGTTACAGTTAACACTTGCTGAGGAAATTCGAACTTTAAATAGGAAATAGCGTTAAACAGGTATCTGATCAACAAAAGTTTTAAGATGTTGTATATTTGATTTGATAAAATGAAATATATCAGAAAGGACAGTACGTTTTCACACATTTAGAAGTTTTATTGATAATTTTTTTCAATTTTCAGCGTATGATTACAAAGTATTAAACACATTATGATATTTACACAGAATCAATATATTAATATTCACCAATATAAAAATTTTGATTTGGTTTATATAAATATTAATAGTGGTCGTAATGATCTGTAATACTTTCATAAACCAGTAGTATGCAAGTGGGCTGCTGAATAGGTTGTAAACACGTAATCATATGGTTACTTTACAATTAAGAAGAAACTGCATACTTATATAAACTCGCGAAACTTGAGAACTTTAAAAAAAATGTGAAGACAGAAAACCCCTCAGATATTTAAAAGACGACGATTGCCTCATTTCAGTATATTGACTTAATAAAGAAATCATACTCAGAATATGTGATTTGCCTAATTGGTGACGTAAGCTGTAGAACAAGAGATAAAAAGAAATCACACAATATAACAAGAAAAAATATTGACGCAAGTGTCAAATGGGCCGCCAAAATATAATTGTTGTTTGAATCATCATTAATTGTTTACATAAAAAAAAGCACACCACAAAGAAGAAAATAACGAGTTGGTTGTACTATTAATCTTTATGGTAAATTTTTAGTATTTTTCAGCAACACGTTTTGAAGTTTATCATTTTAATACTTTTATTATTAAGTATCGAGTTCGTTACTGTAAGCATTTCTAACGGTAATTGTATGACCTTTGCCATAGTATGAAGGAATGGAGAACACATTGATTTGTACATTGTTCTAATACTAAGTTCAACTCCTCATTATTTTCTTGGAGATAATGTATTTCAAACCATTTTTTTGTTGCATTTTATTGAATCATGTAAGATCATATGCTCATCCGGTAGAAACTGTCCAATTATAGAGGTAAAAAATAAGCGCGCATCATGGAATATGCCAACAGAGCTATTGCTATTCATAACGCCATGTTCACTAAATAACGTTGTTTATTTCTTAAATGTATATATACTGATGCTACCTTGAACGTTGTGTCTGTATATTTACTGTACATTTACATCTACCCCCATCTGATATTAAAGATGTCATGCACGTGTATCTATAAAAATATGATTTTATTACCAATACATTCAAATTCGACAAAAGAAATGCAAATTATGTTTTTAACTTTTAATATAAGCATGACTTAGCTAAGACATTGCTAAGTTTGCTTTATGTTACGGTATAAGACATACTTAAGTAGGATTTATGTTGCTCCTAAGATTGCGCCTAAGTCCTACTTATGACCCTACTTAAGTCAAAATCTTAGCATGATTTATGTTACGGGCCCCTGATGTTTAGAAGGAAAAGAAAGGAGAAGAACAGTTAAAGCACGAAGTAAGAGGTAATTAGCCCCATTAGTACATATAGAAGAGGAAGTAATCCTGAATAAGGATGAAACAACCAGGGGCTCCTAACATAAAGGGTACTGGGGCCCGTTTCACAAAGCTATCTTATGACAAATATCTGTCTTAAGACCAAAATTTGTCATAAGTTTTTATCATAGCTGTTTCACAAAAGTGTCTTAACTTATGATAATCTTAACTTAAGATTGTTCAAAATCTTAAGACACCCAGATACCTCTCTTAAGTCAAATTTAAACATGGCGGCGGCCTATGTTTTGATAAGAAATAGGCAACTTATAAGGCGTGAGCGTGTATTCAGGGACAGAATCAACCCATTAGTTTAAATGGACGATTGTGACATATTAGAGAAGTTCCATTTGCCACGACATGTTATCTTTGACTTATGTAATGAGCTCAATGATCGTTTAGAGCACCCAACCAAAAAGATCACATGCCCTTCCAACATCATTGCAACATCATTGCAAGTCATATTTGCGCTTCGCTTTTATGCAAGTGCAAGGTTTCAAGCTGTATGTGCAGATCTCTATGGTATAAGTAAAGCAAGTGTGTCCAAAATTGTTTACGCTGCTAAATCTTCTCTAGTTGCCTTATGTTTTGTCTACATTAAATTCCCTTCTACTGACAGAGGTATAAACAATACTATACTGGACTTCGCTCATATAAATGCAATTTCCCAAATGTGATAGGGGCAACTCATGAGTTTTTGTTTGTTAACAGAAAAAAACTTTCATTCAATAAATGTGATGGCAGTTTGCGATTCCAATTTGAAATTTTTGAATTTGGTAGCAAAGTGGCCTGGATCAACTCATGACGCATTTGTGTTCTCAAACTCTGTTTTGTGTCAAATGTTTGAGAATAGCAACATTAACAAAAGTTGTCTAATTGGTGACAGTGCGTACCCGTTAAAGAATCACTTACTAACACCCATCTTGAACCCAAGCACCCCCCATGAGGAGGCATACAATGATGCCAACGCTAAAACCAGGGCCCCATTGAGCGAGCGTTTGGTTCCGAAAATGAGGTTCCGATGCATCGATCGCTCCGGAGGGACCCTACTTTTCCGGCTCGAGAGAGCTTGTGGAATCGTGACTGCTTGTGTGGTGCTACATCACATTTGCATAAAAAATAACGTCCATGTGCCCCAAAACATAAATAATTATCGTGTTTTTCAACCAGACAATGTTATATACCAAGGAGTAAACAATGACGGTGCTGAAGTTACAAGAAGATTAATTCAAACTCGATTCTGAGAACTAAGTAATTGCCATCTTTCCTTTGAATATTGTGTTCATTCAAATTTTATTAAAATTTCAGAATTGTTTCTTTTGCTTTATATACGGGTAATGATAAAGTAATAGTAATTTAAAGATATTTCATCATTTTAATGCGAGACATGCATTTGTATACAGGTATTTAGGAGGCCAAATGGTCAGTAAATTACAATTTTGAATTACGATAGAAAAAATTAAGATTCTATGATTTCAAAATTAGCATTTTATATTTTTATAGATTTATCTTTCAAACATTCAGCCTCCTTAATAATCATCAATCAATAAAAGAAAACTATTTTCTTCACTGGTTTGTTTTTATTGTTCTTATCAAAAGAAAGTACAAAAACATACGGTATGTTATAAAGTATCCAGTAATGTTATTAAATATATATTTACACTGCAGATCTCGTGAATAAATTCTTTACTTTACAATTTACTGATTAAATTATGCATTCGCTACTATAATAATTATCTTAAGATTATCTTAATAAATTTAGATACATATGTATGTATACTCATGCTACCTTTAATTTTGTGTCTGTATCAAAGATATGCTACCTTTAATTTTGTGTCTGTATCAAAGATATCAAGAATAAACAAGCTATTAACCTAAAAGAATGATTTTGTTACCAATGCATTCAAATTCGACAAAAGAAATGTAAAATTCGATTTTTACATTTTTTTAAATATAAACATGACTTAGCTAAGACATTGCTAAGTTTGCTTTATGTTACGGTAAGCAGGACTTATGTACATGTAGGTTCTAAGATTCCGGCTAAGTCCTACTTATGATCCTACTTAACTCAAAATCTTAGCATGCTTTATGTTACGAACCGTAGTGTTTCACAAACACAATAGGAACTATGACAAGATACACGGTGCAGGGTGTCCGGCTTTAGAAAAAAATCTCGCACTTTCACATACCTCGCCCCATAGTAATTATTATTTTTAAAATAAATAATTAATACTCAGGTAGAGTGAAGGAAAATAAACATATATAATACCCTATTCCTTTCAAAAGAACTTAGTAAATAACACGTTACAGTATAATGATTATACAAACAAACACCTTAAGTTGATTATCGAAGGGATTAAATTTTTATTCATCCAAACATAATAAAATTGATATTTGAATGAATTAAAATCTGTGTTGAATTATTTTATAATTTATTGTTCACCAGTTGAATTTGAGCGGCCATATTACGCAGGTTTTTCTAAGATTAGGCTGGCATTTTTAAAAACAAATCCGACTTTCATGATATCTAATATTAAGAATAAAGAAACAGAAATGTGTTTATCAAAATAACAACTGGCCGAAAATTAAGATAACAATCAAGGAAACTAAAGAAATATCGGAATATCGTCAGAGGGAATTCTCCTATAGCAATATTTTAAATGGATTTAAAATATAGCGAAGTACATAGAATCATTTAATTTGATTTGAACATATTTTATTGTGTGTGTATATATATATATATATATATATATATATATATATATATATATATATATATATATATATATATATATATAAAAGATACATATACAAATGGTTTGGACACAAGTTCTGACAACTTACTAGGTCTTTACCATGAAATAGAAAAATTATCCCAAACTTACGACTGTTATTACATGATATAGAATTGTTTTTACAATAAGTGAAAATATATTATCAGTGATATATACGAAAAAAGAAACATGTACATAAACTACATTAAACAAATCTACCAGTTTCATTGATATACAATTGAACTAATGAGAATAATTGCTTGTTAATATCAAGGGATAAGGACTCATCGCCCCATAATAACAGATGAGTATTAATTATATGAAAATGGTCTAGTTGTAGCAGATTAAGAAAAAAATGATTTCTAGCGATAGTATAATTTTTGCATTTGAAGAAAAAAATGGTAAGCATCTTCGGGTGATCCACACCGACAATTACCGCTTTCATTTATTTTGTGTAAATTATAATTGAGTATGGAATTGTGTCTTAGCTTGGTATATATTATGTTTAGCTTTCGCTTACCATGTGTAAAAAAGATGGAACTCTTACTAGCTATTTTTTTTAGATTTATATAATGAATTCTTAAACCTTTGAATAGAAGTTTCATTTCTTACCCCTATACTTAATGTATTCCACAAATGAATAGTGTCCGGTACAAATGATTTCTTAAATAATTCTGTTCAACACCTAGGTAAACTATAATTTTCAATGTTCCTAGTTCTATATGCAGAATCGTTACTCCTAGTATTAGTACTAGGAATATTCAGGGACACACTTGTTATGGATCTTGTACATAGTGGTAAGTTTAGACGTCATTCTTCTAGCAGAAAGAGTTTCCCAGCCCGTTTCAAAATAAAGGGATGTTTTGAAGCAATAATTGGTAACCCTGTAACAATGCGGGCAGCGTATAACTGAACTTTCTCTAATTTGTCAATGTCATATTGACTACAGCCATCCCAAACAACTGAGTCATATTCGAGAATTGGCCTTACAAAGGTAATGTACATTTTTGAAAGGCTGTTTTTTCCAAGACTAAATTTTAGTTTTTTCAAGAGACCTAATTTGTTTAGTGCTTTGTTTACTATAATTATAATAATAATGTGCTCCGACCATTTAAGATCGCTAGCTAGATGCAAACCTAAGTGTTTGTGTATTGAGATATATTCTAACTTACAATGCTGAAAAAATATTTCGGGTAGTTCGTAACTAGATTTTGTGGTAAAAAAGACAGCCTTAGTTTTGTTTGGATTGAATTTAAGTAACCATCGGTTAGACCACTGTTCCAAAATGTATAAATCATGATTGATATTATGTTCAGTGCTAAAAAAATCATGCGATGCATATTGGATACAATTGTCATAAGCGAAAAGTCGACAAAATGATAACATATTGTTTGAGACATCATTAACATATATCAAAAAGAGCAAGGGTCGTAACACTGAACCTTGCGGTACACCCAATTTTATACAAGTATCAGATGATATAACATCTTTGTACATTACTTTTTGACTTCTATTACATAAATAACTTTTAAACCATTGTAAAACATTGCCGGATATTCCGTAGGTTTCTAATTTAAAAAGGAGACCTTTGTGCCAAACTCTATCAAAAGCTTTTGATAAGTCACAAAAAACTATACAACATGATTTCCCGTCATCAATACTTTTTACAATATTGTGACATGTTTCAATTAACTGGTACACATTTGAGTGGCCGGGAAGAAAACCGGCTTGATATTTATAGAACAAGTTATTGCAGTGAAAAAGATTGTACACATGTTTAAAAATTATACGTTCCAATAATTTACTAACACAGCTTAGTAATGACACAGGTCTATAATTAGAGGCTACAGAAGGATCATCTTTCTTAAACAATGGAATAATATGCGCAATTAAGTTTCCAATTATTTGGAAACTTGTTTTCAGATAATGATCTTTTAAATAAAAGACACAAGGCTTAGAAATAGTAAATTTCGTAAGTTTTAGCATTTTGTGACTAATATTGTCAGGCCCAAAAGCTTTGTTAGCCGGCAAAATTGAAATGATATCTATAATTTCTTCTTCACTAATAACAATATTTGATAATTTATTATTACAGAGTGAATAAATTGACGGCAAAACATGGCCTCTGTCATAGACATTGCAAACAGATGAGAAAAAATTGTTATTAATAAGCAGTTCCACTTTATCTAAATCTGAAAAGCAACAAATTGTTCTCCTTTATCGGAGACATGAACTTGGTTTGGTTTTGAATGTGTCTTTCATGAGTTTCCAATACAGCTTATTATTGTTTTTGAATTCCTCATCTAAATGGAATTCAATGTTGTCATAATAGTTGGAAAGTGCATGTTTTTTCATATTGTTAACCTGGTTTCTTGTATTTCTGAATTTGATCCAGTCCGTTTCGCGTTTACATTTTAGAGCCAAATTACTTAAACGCTTTCTAATTGTTCTCCTTAACATGGAATCGAACCATGGCTTATCTTTCGGCCTAATTGTAACCGTCTTCTCTGGAATACATTCGCGGATAAGCGTCAATAATTTTGATGAAAAATTTAAAGTTGCAGAATCAATATCTTCAGCGTCGCATATTACACTATTCCAAACAGTATTCATAATGCGTAAGTTTAATTTTTCCGTATCTGCATGTTTATATTGCCATATTTTACGGGTATATGAGCGATTTAAATTTATTTAACAGAAATAGAAATAAAAGTCGCCCTGTGGTCGCGCACATAAGTATCGACATTGAGAGTACTCGCTTCAATAAAAATAATTCTTTGACATCGCCTACAATGATGATTTTATCGGATATTTCATTAACGTTATCTAAGGACCATGAAAGATTATTCCAAAATGTAGAATTTGTGTGAGGTGGACGATATAGACAACATAAGAAGCATCTACAGGTAGGATCTTCAATTTCTAGCCAAATACATTCGATATTGTTTGGTTCAAGATCTACGCGTCTACGAGCACGAACGGCATTCGATAAGTAAATCATTACATCCCCGCCAAAAGAATTTCTATCTTTACGGTAAATGGAATTAAAACCATCAAGTTCCAATTCTTCGTCTAAAATCCATCTTCGCTAGCCAAGGGTTTCTGATCCGCACCGCTTCTCACGAACCCGTGGCCTATCGTGCTATCAAAAGTCGGGATTGTTTACGTCACGTGATCTCTAAGCCTATTTATAAATCAGCCAATGAAAATTGCCGTACTTTAACATCACTATTTACAGTAATGGCGGCCTCGATAGACATAGACATGGGAATTTTGAAAGAACGGTTTAATATTCAGGATTTGAAACGTATTCAGCGAGTAGGAATTATAGCAATATTAAGTGGAACAGATTTATTCGTAGGTTGTAAAACTGGAAGCGGGAAATCTCTTATATATGAGAGCATACCTCTGTTCCTCTGTTGATACCAGGCTCGAGTGTACTCGTCATTGCACCATTGCAATCTATAATGAAGGAACAAACAGAAAGACTACAAAAGTTAGGATTTTCAGCTATGTGTGTCGGAGACAAAGACTTTAATGACCCTAGACTAACGAAAATGGAATGTGACTTTTTATTTGGGAGTCCAGAAGCGCTCTTGGGAGATAGAAAATGGCGCGAGAGGTTGCAGACACCCGAGTACCAGGGGAAGGGGAAAATAAAATTGATTGTGGTGGATGAAGCACATATAATTGTACAGTGGTAGGTCACTGTTTCTTTGAAAATTGGTATCAATTTAACCTCTACAAGTTACATATTTTAACCACTGTCAAGAAATTTAAAAGGGACAATGACGTTTTTTTTTAAAGTGTTATCAGTGGGGTTAAATCGACATTCATAATTATTTTTTTTTAAAACACTTTTCAGGGGGATCGGCAGTAAAGATGAAGAACCCTTTCGGGAATGGTTTTCCAGAATAGGAGAATTACGATCCATTTGCCCTAAAGTACCCATTGCTGCATTGACTGCAACTTCATCGGCTTCTCAAAGGAGGACGATTTTGAACAAACTATGTTTCAGTAAGCATTCTGAAGTGATTGCAGAATCTCCTGACAGAGAAAACATAAAAATAACATCTGTTCAAGTTCCCAATAATGAAGATTTACACACAACATTTGGTTGGCTAATTGATGGACTAAAGGCAGAGAAAGAATCCTTCCCAAGACATGTCATATTTTCTGAGACAATTCTTACAGTCTCTAAGATATACTCTGCTTTTGTTGATGTGCTAGGAAGTGATTGTAAATACGTTAATATGTTTCATAGCAAAACAAAAGAAACCCTGAAGGAAGAAATCCGAAAAGATATGACGCAGGATGGCCTTATCCGAGTTCTTATTTGCACAAACTCTGCGGGGATTGGGGTCAACTATTCCTTTTTAAGAAATGTAGTTCATTATGGATTGCCACACGAAATGGACACATTTGTGCAACAAATGGGTAGAGCAGGACGAACTGGTGAACTATCCAATGAACTTATATTATTCAAACTGCATAAAGGGATGTTAAAAAAAGTGGATACTGATCTTGTTCTGCTGGCAAAAGATACTCAATGCCGACGCAAAGTACTGTGCAATTCCTACCTGTGCATCAAGGATGACATCAACCCTTTACATAACTGTTGTGACGTGTGTGAAAAGGAATGCCAATGTGGTGGTGAATCATGCCCAGCAACGGAAAGGAAGATCTATTGTCCTAGTATGGAACGTACTGTATCAGACCAAGAACGTGTTCTTTAAAGAGACAAATTGAGGGCATTAAAGTTTTCGTTATCCATTTCCAACACATTGCTCTCATCTGAACTGATGCATGGCCTAACAGACGATGTGATTGAAGATATTGTGGCAAAATCTGACAAGCTTTTTTCTCCCTATGACATTTTGGCTACTATGCCCATTTGGTCATATACATTTTCAGAGAAGATATGCACTATATTAAGTGATGTGTTCGGAGTCATTGAGATGTATGACTTTGATGACATTTATGATTCCGATTGATAAAGAACAATTGTAAATGTTATATAATTTTGACACTTAACTTTGTTCATTTAAATCCTAAACCTATGTTTTACCAAATGTACTTTGTTCAATCATATAAAAGCACAAAAATAGCATTTGTTTACTCGGTCTCCCGAATTAAAGACATCAGATACTATTTAAAAGTCATTTTCATTTCCTTCCACTCATTATTAATGTACTACAGTCATACTTAGTGATATTGAAAGAGGAATTTCTAAGATATTTGAGGGATCAAAATATTAAAGGTAAAATTCTTCAATGTAAAAAAGCGCTGGACTTCTAAATCAATTTAAAATCTCTTTCTTTGGTGCCAAAGATATCCTCTTTCGAGAAATCGGAAGTGCAGCTGTATTTCATTAGCAATGTTAAAGGTATAATTGCAAACTAAAAAAATAAATTACTTCAGTTGTAAGATTTTTTTTAATTCAGGAAGTGGATTTAAACTCTGCTTGTTATATAATCAGTGATTCATACAGTTTAAAATTAATCACTTGATATTGCTAAATGAAATATTACCAGAATCTAGTAAGGTGTCAGTAGAAATTAAGACAATGAGTACAATTTCTGACTTAAGTCTTTATGATACTATGGCCTGAGTGCTCAACGTATATCCCGGTAATATAATCCATGATACATGTAATTCACAATGACCTAGCTTTTATATAAAAGTGTACAAAAGAACTAGAGTAAATATTGATTTGCACACCTTACAAAGTCTCCCAAGTTTCAAATAAGTTCGAATTTAGCTCTTTGTTTTTGTGCACTTATCCATTTGTGGAATGCTGTAGGAACAACTCTTTGAAATGGATCTACAAAGTTTGCAAAAACTCCTTCACGACCTAATATTGTTTTCATGAGCTGCCCCTTTTCTGCCTCTTGTATAATTAAAGCGATGTCTATCACTTTACTGACGGGTGGTCTTGCAGATCCAAAATGGGATCCACATTGTCGGATGATGTTTTGTTTAATGTCATCTTGTACTTGGCTTGAAACTGCAATAACTCTAGCACTGTCATATGTCACATTAGCACCTTGAGACCGTAACTTCTGCTTTATGGCATTAACATTCATCTCCACTCGTAAATCATTTGGCACATTTCTACCAATTCCCCCATTTGTGTTAGAACAACAATTCCATTTGTACTCGAAGGCTTGACGGGGGGAAAGTAGTGCATTTTCGTAAGCAAGAAACCTCCAAAGCCACAATCTATATTTTGTGTGATGGAATGCATCTGCAAGTAGCATTTCAAACTTTGCGTTTTAGAATATTCGATTGCTGTCTGCCATTTGATAGGCATCATACGTGTCACGAAGAATTAATGAACATTTCATGAATGATGCTCTGGCTTCTGTAACACCGTCCTTGGTACAAGTGGTAGTTTCACCTTCTTGGGAAAAAGTCCAGTTGTGGATACTTTGTAAATGCCTCTTAAAATGGCCCAGAGTTTTGTAACTTTTGCTACATTCACACATGTACACTTTCTCTGCTGCATTGTAGGACGCCTGCATTTGGGAAATTTGGTTGTCCATTTCTTCCATTTCATTAGTTTCTAAAAAACTAGTACCTATAATAGAATAAAATATATGCCCTTTAGATAACATATCCTGTAAGGCAAAAAAACATTTCTATGATATATACTAGTTAAGTACCGTAGGACATTTTAATGACAGTGTTATTATTATTTCTAGATTGTCGCAATTTCTCTACCTCAATAGTCAATTCATTTATATTTTTAACTGCAGATTTGCTCATTTATAAATGCATTAATCAAAGTAAATTTACCAGGTTCAAGGACAGAATAACAATAATGGTGAAACTTCATAAAGTATAATGGAAATTAATTTGCATGTCATGAGCATGATCCACCCATCATTAAGCGTGTAATTTTTCACTCGGTTCTATTTATTATGCCTTAATGTATGTGATTATTGAGCTCGTGGTTATAGTTTAGTACCTTTCTTGATATAGACTTCCAGAATGTGTCTTCCAATGGATTGAAGCCACCTGAGTTTGTCTTCATTTGACCATGTTGATAAGAGAGGGGGATGCTTATTCTGCATAGGGTCGGACTCCAGTTTTTCCATTCCAAAGTAATCCATGAATGCACTGCATATATATCCATCTAAAACATCCTCAACAAATGCAAAGTGTGCCCTGTCAAAAAAAGGCTTATTCAACATACAAGTTGATTAATGCTGCCACAAGTTGATATTCCACAGCTACAACTGATCATGATTGCAGGTGCTCGAAAAAGAAATGGTTTGACCTTGATTTTAGCTTTAACGATACCTGAATCTCTCTGTGACTGTGTCATGACCATGAACATCTCTTCTGTTGATAAGATTACGCAGCTGGAACAAAGATCCCTCATCTCTTGCTGACTGGCACTTGTAGAAGGTTTTGTAGATTTCCTTCAAAGGAGATAAACTCTTTTGATAAAAACATGCACTTGTAAATGTTCATCAGTTATTTGAAAGTGTTTTTAAAGTTTTGTGAAAATATGAGTACCGGTATCATTTTTTTTCTAGATGATCATTAACTCATGTATAGTACTTAATCAACTTCATTACAAAGAAATATTTTTTTTTGATAAAGAATAACATGAAAACAGAAGCAAGACTGAATTATTAACAATAAATTGAATAATTATGTTAGTATTAATATAAATAAGGCCTCATCAATTTAATTTCTTGCTCATCGGGCTCATATTTAAACAAAACTCTGCCAATAATATTATAAAATTTATGCATCCAGGAAATTCTGATCTATTTCTGCCCTATTTTTTTGTACTTTAAATCGTTAAAAAAAGAATATTATTGTCCAGTCAAATTTATTTATGTTCTGCCTAAAGAATTACCCTATAAAAATAATAACTTTATTATCACCCACCAATACTTATTTTTCATCAGATTCTAAGTCTGACAAACAAGAAATTTAATTGGAGTGGCCAAACTTTAAATAAACAAGATTGAAGTCTTTAACATTCAAGCCCACCTGATCACAATGAAAATTTAACAAAGTGATTCAACAAGATCTAAAACGCTAAAACAAACACTAAACACAATAAACAACAATATATAACAATAAACACTAAAATATTTATCACCTGAATTGAAATAGAAACTGAAATGAACAAGCCAACTCAAACTCTATTCTGCTCTAAAAGTATACCACAAGTAAATTCATTATCCTGTGAAATCCCTCAGGCCTATGAATCACCCCTTTCAATCTATCAAAATCATTGGGAGAGTTCAACATAGCCAACTGGGCCGAGTAAGCACGCTCATTTGTAAGTACATCTTCTCCAAAAACCTTCTTTTTGATTACTTTTGGATCTTCTCCTTGACTGTGGCTTATATAGTTGTCATGAATATGTTCGAGAATAGTAATCATGTCTTCTGATTTATTTTCGCTCTTGTCGAGCAAGTCTAAGATTGAGAAGTTCGATTTCCTACTACATTCTACAACATAGGGATGATCAATATTTGCAGGTACACATTTCTAAAGACCCTGTAGTGCTGGAATGTACTTTGTAGCTGCTTTTACAATATGGAAAACCATATCATTTTCTAAACTTTCACACTCTTCTATGTCAGGGACAAATTGACTGTTGGGTACATTTAGTATATCAGCCTTGGGACAATCATCCGGAAGGTCACAATTCACAACCCTTCTTTGTACACCAAGCATTAAAAACCAATGATAACTCTGAACTTGCCTGGTTTTGGTCATTGAAGATGGTCTTTTGGTCCAATCAAAATTGTCTCCTATTATTTCTACTGGTGGAAATGGTTTCCCAAGATTCATATGAGTCAAGAGCCACCTGAATATGTCTTTTTGATCTTTCTATGTTTGCTAGGGAAGTTAGCATTGTTTCTTTACCATATCCTGACGCATACTCTACTTCAGGTAATTGAATGTCCCTGATTACTTAAAGTCTTGGTAAAGTGAAGTTTTTTGATTTTTCAATACCATGAGAGGAATCAACTGAGGTACACTTTTCTGATTCAGTGAATGCATTACTATAAAGGGCAGAATGGTCACCAGATTTATCATGATAAGCACATATACTCATATGAGGCAAAGACTCACCACTATGATTATGCGTAAAGGCTAACTCATGCAGCTGATTTAAATATGTATCCCCCTCCAGGCTTGATACAATAGTTTGCTGAAGGCTTTGAGTAACTCCTCCACAGGTGAGGTGGCGATACTAGAGGAAATGCAAAACAGATGTTGTCAGGCAGATTCTTTTCATACTACATGTACTTGTAAATATTTATAAATATTACTTTAAACTATTTGGAAACTTAAAGTGTACTAATCAAATACTTAAAATTGATTTTAAGAAAATGTCAAAATGTGTTTATGCAAATCACACTGGTGGTGATAATTTCAATTTTTGACTATGACATTAATATAACCCTGACAATATAACATTCTTTGATATTATATGCATGGAAAAAAGATTTATGAGAATATTCAGGTAAAATTAGCCAATTCATACAATCATTTAAAATATATTCTCATATTAGTACCATTAAAGCAGGTTTACTGAGTTCATCTGCTTTAGCTTTTATCTCTTCCTGTTGCCTCTGCTGTAATACTGTGTCCTTGATCTTTTTTCTCTGCACATCCTGCAGCTCAACTTTCTTTTTATATACTGCTTTAGGTCCAACTGACAGTCCCATGTTGCTCAGCAACCTAATAGTCTATTAGTAAATCAGATACTTTCAACTTTAAAAAACTTTAGTGTCAAATTCAGAACTTGGATGAAATTTACAAGAAAATAAATTGCTCAACAAGGAAACATGTATGAATATCACTGATATTTTATATAATTTTATTAAACTTTTACAATTACCATTTAAAACTTCACAAAAGAAACACAATTTCTATAGTCTGTCCCAAGATATTTATGCTGCATATTAGAACGATTTTTATTAAAAAATACACATACCTGTGACTGAAGTGCAATTAAAATCGATGAAAGGGAAAATTCCCAAGATAACTTCATTCACACATTATCATTTTTCCCTCGTCAAAATTCACAGAAATGAAAACAGATTTCCTACGGAGATTTATAATGGGGAATGTTGACATCTTTTCTCCATTCGGAAATACTCGGGACCCCTTGCACAATTTTTCAACGTTATCATCCGGGCGTCTTCATCTCCTTGGCAATGGAAAAACCTCGTAGAATTTTTATTTTTAGCCGTGTACTGATACCCGACAAGCTAGAGGGGGCGTTTCAATGGGGAAATCTTGGGATTTTTTCATACTATTGAATGAACATCGTCTGAACCAAGAGGTATTTATAAATATTGAATAATTTAAGAAAATATGCGGCAAAAATATCTTGGGACAGACTATAATGTTCTTAAAGTTAGTAATAACCTCATCTGTGGCTCCTCCTTGATCCAGAATCTGACCGATCACATGGTGGATTGCTGACAAGTGGTTGTTTCGGTTGAAAAGCTTTGCTGCTGCAACTGATAACCTCAAAGAAGTAGATTTCCCCATGACACTTTCTAAAAGGCCATGTAACACTGGACACTTTGTCTTAAGCTCATGAATAAATGGAAGCATGTCCATCTCACATAAATCTTTACCGGTTGAATTGCGAAGGAAAGATGCATCACTTAATTTGCTTATTGTCTTTGATTCCTTGGCAGCTTGACCATTTATCAAAAGGTGTATATCCTTTCTTAACGCTACTATCCCAACAATTTTTTAGCAAGGGTTTTGCTTTTATCACCTCTTAAAATAGACTTCAAAACACTTTCCATTGTCCTTTTACAATTCTAGACTTAACTACTCCCTGCAATTTGCCTCGATAAGAAATCTGTATAGAAAATGATAAAATATATATAAGTAAAATACTTCTTAACCAATGAAATTTTAGAACATTTATCTGACTAAATATTACATTGTATATGGCTGGAAAAAGTTGCTCATTTTGCTTCATTACTACTAACATGTATTGACCTCACTACATGAACATGAAGTCAAAGTAAATAAAGTGATTTCCTTATTTCATCAAAACATTTGTAAGCAAGTAAAACTAAAATATTCTTCTATTTTTCTGCCAGCACATACTGAAATACTAATACTCACTACTGCCATGTAAAAAACATTTATACAGCATGCAGAGTAAATACTTATACTTTAATAGTATATAATTTTCACATAAAGCAATATTTAATGCTTATACAGGTCCCTTCATATCTTGCCAAGTAAATTCATATTATGCAATTGATCATTGTACGTAACCTACCCTAATACTATCTGCTGGTGGATCTTTGAAGAAAAGTTTTCTGCGCTTAGAGGATCTTGGAGTTAAAACAGGCCTCGTCTGAATACTTTTATTTGGTGTCACCACTGTTCTGTGAAATTTGTTAGGGGTCCTCTTTTCCACCGACATTTGTTTTGAGGTTACTAATTTTTTCAGCTTCCGAGGCGTGGGACTATGAATTATGTGTCTTTTCTCTTGCGAGGCTGCTTTAGCAGGAGAATTAGTCGACACCATTTTCATCTTGGCACGAACTGCACCAAGAATTTCATTTTTTTCAGCTCTCAGTGAGGCAATTTTTGTTCTAAATCAAAGTCGATTTTCGATAGGCGATTTAATTTAGTGAAAAATGGTATACAAACATACTGGTCAGTATCTATTCTTATGGATCTCTCCAATACTTCTTCTAGTTGATTTTTTACTTGAAATGCTGGGAAAGAAACTAACCGCCGCTGTTTAAGACCGATTTCGGTTGCACAAATACAGCACTTTGTATCAGCGGCCATGCTGTTATCATTCGGAACATTGTTTACGTACTTTTTTCTTTCCCTTGAGTAAACAGTATAGAAACATCACGAACGGAGACTGTACCTCATATGAGATTTGGTATGCACTTTTTGATTGGTCGACCACTTATAGTAAACCCCAATCAGAATTAAGGAAAAAAATCCCGACTTTTGATAGCACGATAGGCCAAGGGTTCGTGAGAAGCGGTGCGGATCAGAAACCCTTGGCTAGCGAAGATGCTAAAATCCTGTCATCGATAAGTTTCGATGAAGCATGCAATGTCAAAATCGTGCAAAAATGTGTTAAAAATCAAGTTTGTGTCTTATGCTTCTTATATGCAGGTCAATAATGTCAGGTACATGTTCATATGCAGGACCTGGGCTCAATTCAACATCTTCTGACAATAGTAAAATGAAACGGTAAAATTGGATAAAAAAAATTAAGATTTAGTGAAAAAAAGCTAATAAGCGAACCGATTTTAAAGCACAGTTGCTTAGATATCTCAACAGGTTTCTCAATATGACATCATATTGAAGAATAAATGTAAAAGATTTGCTTAAATATCTTCCAACGTAGTAGAACTACCCTACTGCAGCACGATATTGAGTGAGAGTTTCACCCATTATCTAAAAGTTCAAAATCTAGGTAGGTAACCAAAGCCATCATAAAAGTGCTGCATATAGGACAGTGATTCAAAAAACATGGTATTTTGATTGATAAATAACAGTCATAAGTTGTCATATGTTCATCAAATAAATAACATGAAAAATTAAAAAGGGTAAAAAAAATAGGAACACAAAGTGTAAAAAAAAAAATGAAGATCGGGGGGCGTCCAATGATATTACTTGTCTTTATATACATAACAGACAAAACGTTTGGATCCGCCTCTGGCAAAATAATAAAACAAAACCAAAGTGTGTGACAAGATACATTGCGTATGAACACATTAAAACTGTACAATTACTGTTATAACATATGCTAAAAACACATCTTTATGTAATTTAGAAGAATTGGCTTGTTTGCAGAACCTTTTACAGGTGTGTGGAGGACCCTTAAAGTCAAACAGTATTTTAAGCAATTATGATAAGTATATCTATTTAAAACTATACAAAATATAAACTAATCACAATTTAACCCCTCTCTGCTTCCCAGACTTGATACGTATACGTTTCCCGCGACGTATCAAAAAGAGTAGAACTGATGGACATTTTAATTCTAATTAAATTGATATAATACTTCATATAAGTAAAATGAAAAATAAAGCTTCTCAAAAACCACTTTTCTGAAGTCAATCGGGCAAAAAATGTATATCATGGATTCTCTGTTTGGTAGCGGTTTGTATTTCCTTGAATGGTTCCTGCCTGAGTGACTGTTGGTATGAGAACAGGGCAGCCTGGTGGTTCCCGGTGATTTGTTGACAGATCCCAAGGATCTCCCAGGAGATTTCTCTGTGAAGTTCAGGTACATACAGTCCCTGATCATGGCGGACTAGGACCTGAAGATCATCTAGAGCTGTTTGTGCTCTTATTCTGTCAACATACCTAAAGTTTAAAAACTCTAACATGTTTAACAGTACAAAGGGTGTAATACGCAAAGAAGGCTTTCTGTTTTGTTTACCGCACCGTTGTTCTGGTAATAGTTCATTGATATAACAGATGCTGTTGTCAAGCTGTATATCATCTGCAACAGTATGTCTCATCTTTGCAGACAAGGACTGTCCCCCTACAGCCTCAGTATATCTCTCTTGGTCTACACACCGCTTATACACCAGATATGACTGTGCAAACTTGACCTTTGTCATCTCAATAACACTCAAAGCTTCCTTGTATCTGCGTGTTTTGTAATAATACATGGCAATGTATAACATGTCAGAAATACATCCAAACTTGGCTGCTAATTTCAGCATATGACATGAGATTTTGTCTGCAATATATATCTGTTTGTTGACACTTGTGCTAGTGTACCTGTTGTGTAATATAAAAGCGATGCATTGAAAGGTGGTGGTTATTTGTTTCTGTAAACTTAAAACGTGATAATGTGACAGGGGTAAAACTATATACTGCTCTACTGTGTGTAGGATCTTCAAACTGTTCTGTAGGTCTGATGTTTGACTATCTATCTCATTAAATAATGCTACATCAAACTCAGCCTCAGAGATCAAATTGTGTTCATCAGTACTCACCGTGAGTCTTGGATTACAGAGAACATCAATGATAGATGACCTAATGGAGGAACTGTGTAGCAGCATTGCTATACCCTCCTCGTACAAACCATACAGTCGCCTGAATAAAGTTGTCTGTGCGTTACCATTGATTTTTGTCAGAAACATATTGTTTTCTGGAATAAAAAAATTCGGGGCGATTCCCTCATACACCCATTTGAGGAGAAGTTTGAAGCAGACCCAGAAACCGATCAGAAGATTTTGTGGACACCAGTTAAGCAGTGTGTTTTGTTGAATGGTCCAGAAAATAGCTGTTTTCATGTGGTAGGAACACAGTAGATCATCTTCATCCCCTAATCCATTGTGAATTATTTCCTTTAGGAACAATTTTAACAAACCATAAGTTAAAAATTGTGTGTGATTCATTGAGTATGCAAGTTTGTATTCTGCCTGGGAAAAAGAAATTCTCCATTCGATGTCTTCATTGTTTCCTAATTTGTGTCCTATTGCTACAAAATGGCATCCGTTTCTGATGATGTCATTTGCAACATGAGGTGGAGGCCAAGAGTGACATCTGTCTATCCATAATGAGGCAGAGGGAGGCCAAAAATCACCGACAAAACAATGAGCTTCATCAAATTTTAGTGTACCATATGTTCCACTGCTACATGGTCCATGTATTGTAACATCTTTGCTAACAAAAGTTTTCATCCTCTCTCTGTATTTAGAACTTGATATATATAATCCCCCATTCCTCCAAACACAAGATAAAATCACGTCCCATCCAACGCTATGCTGCAATGGTACTGAAAGCAATGTAAATCCCGGTCGACTCTCAGAACTGTCACAGAGAATCAGGTTCTGTCTGTTGTAAAATTCAGACTGAGAGAGGTCCCAGATCACTCGGTTGTTAGCTGACCAGTACATAATGTCTCTGTCTGAATAAAGTAATCTAAATCCTTCTCTTGCACTTCCACTCAACATTGAATTCCAATTCTTACTTGTGATCAACACCTCACTGATATCCTCCAATTCTCTTCTTGAGGTTACCTGTTGTGGGGTCCCTATCTTGTGACACATCGCCACATACACTGACTCTGACATACCCTGGACTGTCATACTGCTAAAACAAATATTGAAGTCTGTGAATACAACAATATCTATAATTTTTGTTACAATTAACTATGGTAAAGAGACAAATTTTAACATAATAAGGAAATTAAAAATAATTTACTTACATTTATGAGGTTCTACTGAAGTATAATTTATAAAGAAAATAAATTCCCAGGTGCCTTAACTGTAACATGGAATTCCCTGCTTTTCTTGTTTCATTTTAAAACACTGGGGAATTTAAATAGGTTTTAATGATAATTTTTATCAATAGTCCCATGTAGCTTTGTTGAAAGAACACTCTGAAAGATATCCACGAATCTTAAAACATTAAAGAAAAAAACATTTTAAAAGATTTGAGCGACATCATTGTTATTGGACATTTAAATGACTTATGGAAAGATAAATATGTAAATCTTAATGGATACACCTGGTGTGATGCAAACAATACTCAAAAAAGCCGTATGGGTTAAATATATATAAGCACATATTTGTTGATTTAAATAGTATTCGTAGAATTCCCGGTATTCATAAAAACGGGACTGAAATGTCTGACCAGAAATGTCTGACCATAGAGCAATAAAATTTGATTTATATGTATATGATAATGAACGAGAAAAAGGGTACTGAAAACTTAAACGTCACTTTTAGAATGTAATAATATAAACGTCAAGTCAAGAAAATACAGATAAGTAGAGAAAAAGGTTTTTCTATTGATAAATGGGAATCTCTGAAACTATTAATTAGAGATTTTTCTATAGCCTTTTCTATTAAACGCCAAAAAAAACCTGATATCCCCCCCCCCCCCCCCGAAAAAAAAACCGCCAAAAAAAATTGTAAAAACTGATATTCCAAATTGAACGAGTAATTTCCAAAATTGAAAATAAATTCAAACCATATAGCAATGGATATGAACCAAAACACACGAATTAGAAAATGTATATGATAAAAAAGCACAAGGATCACAAATTCGTTTGAGAGCAAAATGGGTTAGTGATAGTGAAAAAAATATTTTCTCATTAAAGAAAAGAAGTTACAAACACAAAATTATATCCAATGTTCTAAGCGAAAATAATTTGCTCACCGAAGATAACGATATTCTTAGTGCAATGTGTGACTACTATGAAAGCCTGTATAGTTAAAAAAACTAATGAAGTCAGCTTATATAATTATCTCAATTTATGATGAAAATAGACAAACCATAATATTTGTACCCTAATTAAGGGCATGAATTATATGGGAATATTTAACAGTTCATTTTTAAAAATTAACATTTTCATCTGAATTAATTAAATAAAATAAAGTACCGGGACGGAAGCTCAATTCATATGTATTCTTCTGTAGGCTAACGAATATATATTATTTCTTCTACTTTCATCTGAAAACAGACTATAGCTAACCTGTAATTAAATTCTTTTGTTCTCCACCTGCACTCCATTCCCAATTAGCCAACACAAATCTACCTGTATTTTACCTGTATTTTTTCAAAATGTTGGCTAAGTGGGAAGACACCGATTTTTTCATTCAAACCACTAGAAAAATTCAACTTCGGTGAAAACTTTTAAAATTGGATAACAATTTTATATCAAAGTTTGATATTTAGATTGAAAAATAACGGATGGGTTAAAAAAAATCGAAATATAGAAAATATTGAATCAGTTATACATGATTTGAAAACGGTAAACGAGTTCTGTATTCATGCAGGATCTAAGGTTAATGTGAGCAAACCTGAATGTATTTTACTAGGTCCTTTTTAAAAATCTGTTAACAGAAATTGAAGGTATGACAGTCATGAAGAAATCAGTAAAATATTAAAGTATTTATATAGGTCAGTATAAAATTATAAAATTCAATGCTATGATTACAATTGGATGAAAGTTTATCATGATATGGACACTTAATTTAATCTTGGAAGAGAAGAAAATTAGCATTATTTGGAAAATCAACTGTAATAAATTCTTTAGCCCTGTCATAACTCATACATGTTGCAAATATTTTGAAAACTCCTGATGAAGACTACATTAAAACATTAATCTATAATTTCATTTAAATTAAAATAAAAGTAATAGGATTAAAAGAAACCCGTGAGTTGCCCATAGTAAAGAAGGCAGACTGCATAACAGACGTCAAATCTAAGATTCGGCCTCATGGGTCCCCAGATTAAACGAAACAAAACATTTTATTTAGAGTTACGTAGCTAGTTTTTGCACTCAATTTAACATAGACATAGACTATTTTATAAAACATCTGAAAATAAAATTGAAAATTATGAAATAATTAAAACTTTCTCGCTATTCTACAAACAAGCTTTCACATGCTTTAACACCTGCAAACAACACATTTCTATATTCATATGAATCAGAATTTAATTAGACTTATACATAAAAAAAAACCCAGAAATTACTCGCTGTGGCCTTTAACTTAACATTTAAGCATATCGACGACGTATTGTCAATTAACAATTGTTACTTCCATTCTTACGTCGACTCGATACTCGATACATTTTAAACCAATCAACTTGAAATAAAAAATACCACATATTCTGTGTCTTCTCTTCCATATTTAAGTATTCTACTTGAAAAAGACATTAATGGTAACTTTATAAAATAACCTTATTTAATAAGAAGACCCTATGATAAAAGTGATAACTTAAATTTTTCAATCGTCAACTTTCCTTCCTTTCGTAGCAATATTCCTTTATCACCTGCCTATGGAGTTTTTGTCTATCAGTAAATTCGATACGCAAGGGTATGCTCTACATATGAACAAATTTCTAAAACGAGGTTCTGACAAACAAGTTGATAAAACAAGATTAGCAATAGTCTCGATTGGAGTCATCATTTCGTAAGTTCGATGGTCGATAAAACGACCTTGTCACCAAATACAATCTTCTGCTGGGTCGTACCCTGACTAACGTTTGTCATACTTATTGTTCGGCCATTATAAATCACCGAATTGTCTACGGAATTCCCCGTTTTCCCGATTACGACAAAAACACACGGCGGGTGGGACGGGTCGGAAGAGGATGCTCACTCCTCTATGGCACCTGATCCTACCTCTAACTAGAGGTCCGTGTTTGCCCTGCTCCTGTTTTGTATTTTTTCTTTGGACTTTTGATTTTCTGTTGGTTATAGCCACATTTCTTTTCAAAACAAATTAAGCCCTGACACATTTCTGAAGCAACCGATAAAGCCAAATCTGATCTAATGTTTTATACATTAAACAGGAAAACAATATTCTTCAAAACTTGGCTTAAAAGTTATTCTCTTTTTAACTCCGAGGTGGGAACTTTAAAACCACCCAAAGAAATAGCAAATGCACTGATAAACAAAAATAACTTGCTGTACGAATATAAAATAATTATACGATATTCAAGAACTATGAAAATAAATTTGATCTTACAGAGTGCCGATATTTGAGACAAGTACGAATAAACACCCTTTCTTACAATAAGTGCTAAACAAAAGATATCTATATTCTTTATTCTTCAAAACGCTCTTAGTAAAATTGTAGCTAAATTTATGTCGCCATTGGGGTACCTTGCCTATGGCTTTTTAAAATAGTAGAGAGGTAAATTATAAACCCTTGTGTTTGTAAACACAAAAGTAAGATATTGGCGTGAGAAAAAAAAGTACATGTACATAGATACATACATGCATGCATATATGTACCTATGTACATGTGCATACACGCACACAAACATATAATTTAAACGACAAAAATGAAAATTAAAGGGACTTGGACACGATTTGACTTAAAATTTTCAAATTTTATTTTTCCATTTTCAATGTTTATACTAATAAATAAAGAAGTTTATAATGCTATGTCAAAATTTAAAAGTGAAATATCAAGATGAAAGCAAGTTACAGAGTTCATAATTCTTTTTTTTGTAAACAAAGCTCAAATATTGTCATTTTTTACATTAGTGTTGTATTTGTGTAAGTGTCAATCAAATGTATCTTTTTTTTGTTGATACTAGTATTTATGAAGATACTGAATTAGTTTAAATTGTTTTTACATGTCATTCTGTCTAAGAAATTGTAATTCGCTATATTACATTTTTTGTAAACAACTATAAGACTCGAGCTTTGTTTACATTACAAACAATTCTTACCTCTGTATCTCGCTCGTAACTTGACTTTGACATTCAATATTTTGGTCAATTATTTAAAATGCACCAGTAAACCATTTTATACATAAAAATAAAAATAAAATTTTTGATTTCAAATCGTGTCCAAGTCCCTTTAAAACTTATCATTTTGATGCTTTGAACTCCTTTTTTTTTTAAAACTGTAAATTGTAAAATATGAAGGAAATATAAAATAAAAATATAAAAAGTTAATTGTAAATTGTATCAGAATATAATGTACTGTAGGGCGACCTGGCTTTTTGTATATTCATGCAGTAGGACAAAAGGAACTGTGACTGTGGAAGCAAGTCTTACCGCATAGTATCGCACTGTATTTCGCTTTTTATTTCTTCTATACTCATAATTGTAAAAAACCTATTATATTCCATTGAAAATTGCAGATGAATGGTGACTTTAACATGTATATAAGTATTTTTCAACGAATCCTTACATAAGCAAAAAGATATTCGCACTGTATGTATAACATGTACTATTAATATCATTATACACTATTACTTTTTTTGTAAAATATAAATGTATATGTAGCATCATTATTTTTGCTAAATTACCAAAATACTATAGTAACCAATCCTGGGGGCTCCTGGCAACCCAGGTGAGGTATTAGTGAGGGTCTCTGAAGAGGTATTGCCTCAAACAAATGTTGTATGTTGAATTCAAATAAATGTAAAAAAAATAACATAAAAAAACGCTTTATCGTACGTTAATTGTTTTAAGAATGGACAGAGTCAGATAAACCTGTTGATCAAGCTAATGTTGTTCTTTTAAAGGACAGTTTTAGGCGTTTGCAAGGGTTTTATTATTATAAAAGCTGTGAATTTTCATATTTATTCACTCTTCCAATAAGGAACATCATCTCATTCGTAATTAGGTAGAGCATTTCTTACTTAACAATGTAGAAGGATATAAAAGAGGTACTGCGTATACTGACGCTGTTCTAAGTTTGTTTCAGGGGTGTGGAGGCGGTTGATGGCCTAGGCGTGGTTATATAGCTTTTCTAGACAGAATGTAGTCCAGATAACCGAGAAATAAATGGACTTGGACACGATTTGACTTAAAAATTTCTAATTTTATTTTTCCAGTTTTGATGTTCATACTGATAGATAAAGAAGTTCATAATGCTATGTCAAAATTTGAAACTCAAATACCAAGTTATAAGCAAGATACAGAGTTCATAATTCTTTGTTTTGTAAACAAAGCACGAATATTGTCATTTTTTAATATTCGTTGTACTGGTGTAAATTTCAATCAAATGTAACTTTCTTTTGTTGATAATAGTATTTAAGAAGATATTGAATTAGTTGAAATTGTTTTTACATGTCATTTTGTCTAAGAAATGGTAATTCTCTACATTACATTTTTGGTAAACATCTATAAGACTCAAGCTTTGTTTACATAACTATCAATTCTTACTTCTGTATCTCGCTTGTAACTTGACTTTAACAATTAATATTTTGGTCAATCATTTAAAATGCACCAATAAACAATTCTATACATAAATTTTTTTAAACAATTTGATCTCAAATCGTGTCCAAGTCCCTTGAACTCTCAGATATGTAAAGATAGCGATTTTCATATTGTGCAGTGCAAATTGTCTTAATCTACGTCCTGATCATATCTGCTCTGATTTGTGGTTACACGGAACATGCCCATGCGTATCGAATTAACTGAGATACAAAAAATCCATATGCAGGTGATTAAGGTATATTGCTACATAAGTAAGGAAAGTTGACTATAGAAAGATTGAAGTCATCACGTTAATTTATCATAAAGTTTTGTTGTTACGTTACCATTAATGTCCCTTTCCAGTGAAATATCCAAATATGAAACATATTAACCACGCAGACTCAGTAGCATCTTTTATTTCAAGTTCACTGGTATATAGATCTATCAAGTCGAGTAAGTATGAAAGTAAAAATTTGTTAATTGATAATGCGTCGCCGTTATGGCTTTATACCCTATTTATTTTTTCGCGAACCAAGTTTAAAATAAATTCTGCTACATATGAATACAAAATACGTCTACTAACAGATTATTAGCAAATAAACATTCAACTGCAGATAAAAAGATAAAAAATGTAGGTTTTTAAATAGTTTAAACAGGATATTCATTTTGTTTACTTTCGAGCTCAAAAACACTTCAAAAATAAGAGAGTTATGAATCAGGTTGATCGTTTATACTTTATGCTACTAGTATATATACTATGATTAATCGATCAAACAATGGCTTTACAAACTTTGAATTATTCGCTTAATATTAATTTATTATCACACGACTCTCTATAACTGGCTCAGTCACTCACTTAAAAAAGAAGAACCTGCTGGATTGAAGCATCCACGTGGTAGAAGCTACCCGATGTGTGTGACATCGCCACAACGATAGTTGTTGAACCCAGCAGGGCATGTGACAAAGGCTGGAAAATCTACGATGTAGAACTTCGTCCGTACGAGAATACTGAGACGGACTGAATTGTAATAGCAATTGAAATGATACAAGTAACTATATTGCAATTAGCAAATGAATACTTAATGGGGAAAAAATTTAAAATATTAGGGCAAATAAATTGACTGAGCCAGCTTTTTGGCATTACCATGGCAATATTAGATAAAGGTGAGTGGCGGGGATGGTGGTGGATAGCTGATGCTGTAGCTGTCCAAGAACCATCCGAGATAAGAAGTCACGTGACTGGACCAATAGCTAGGGGGCATTTACCCCGGCCATCTGCCCATTACATAAGTAATCAATTCGTAGTGCTTGATAACAGATATAGTTGCAATATTTTAGACATGATAATTACGTACAAAGCTGTAGCAAACTATAAATGTTGATAATGGATGAATATGAATTAACACTATTCTTAAGACATAAAACACGCTTAAACAAACTTAAGCTTCAATCTATTTCACAAGAATAAAAAGATATAGTTTAAGAAAGAAACACTTTATATAGAAAACATCTACAAATCTACAAATAATGTATATACAAGCTTATCAACAGATACTGGAGTAAAACTGGCTCAGTCACTTAATTAAGAAAGAAGAACCTGCTGGATGGAAGCATCCACGTGGTAGAAGCTACCCGATGTGTGTGACATCGCCACAACGATAATTGTTTAACCCAGCAGGGCATGTGACAAAGGTTGGAAGATCTACGAGGTAGAACTTCGTCAGTACGAAAATACTGAGACGGACTGAATTGTATAAGCAATTGAAATGATACAAGTAATTATATTGCAATTAGCAAATGAATACTAAATGGGGAAAAATTTGAAATATTAGGGCCAAAACTCAGGAATGAAGCATGAGTGACTGAGTACCCCAGTGTGAAATTATGCCATGGTAATACAGGTTAACACATGAAATTACGCACATATTGTAAAGATAAATGAAACAACGAAGAACGATTGCATACTATCTAGAGTATAAGAGACAGGATTATGTGTACATGTAAACAACATATGCATAGAATCTATTTACATAGATGTTCCAGAATCTTAACAATAGAATAAAGAAATGAATGAAACTTCGCAAAGGATTTTTGAATTATTTAAGCTGATGGTAGTTCAAGTTTGCATGTTAACGAAGTCACTGCGAATGAAGCATATATAGCTGGGTGTGTTGAATCGTAGAATCAGCTGTTCTGATGTATCTTAAGTACGAGTCCGAAGACCAACGACCCATTGATTTAATGAGGTGGTCTTCAATGCGTGCCTTGGCTGCGGACGTGGCAGCACCTATACGGAAGGAGTGACAGGTAATACCACTTTCTGCATGTCCCGCAAGATGTAGGAGTTGTTTGAGCATTTCAAGGAATCGGGATCTGGTCAGAGCGTTACCGTTTTCCATGATGAACAATGGGTCGTTAGGTTTGCAAGCAAAGGTTGAATTCCTCATGAATAAATATGTTGACAATTGTTGAATTTGACACACTGTACTTTTGGTACGGAATAATTTGATGTCGATTCCTTTACGAAATGGATCGGTTTTCGATTGTTTCAAGGTAAGAACTGCATGGTTATCATGTATAGCGAGATCACTGACCCACAGGTTGCATCCGGGGTCAAATGATGATTTGCAGGTGAACTCCGCACATCTGAGGAATCCAAAAAAGGCCACTACGCACACTGTAGACATCAGAATATCGGAATAATATGTAAAATTCCTTGTTGAAGTGATGTCACCATGTCGTGTAAGATTTTGGTGGTGATAGGATTTCTACTATGTTGGTGAGGCTTTTGTTGTCCTTTGATTCCGTTAAGCAGCATTTGCTGTCTAGATAATTTCTCTTCTAGGGTGAAAGGGTTAGGACTACCTTGAAATAAGTGGTAGTAACGAATTCCACACAGGTATAACTTTATAGGTGATAAGACAAGTTGAAAGAATCGAGGCAGTAAGTCACAAAATGCATGAGGGTATCTTCGGTGGCAACTAGAGGATAATTGTTCATTTGAGTGAACTTAATGTATGTCTGGTGTCCTGAATGGTATACACTTTGAGTTGAAGATGAAACTGAGCTTCACATTAGTGCACTTATCCTACTGGAAGTTTCCAAAGAACGTTCTCCATGGGAGGGCAAGGCTGAGATTGGCTGTCTGCAGTGGGAGCTACGCGTCTGAATTTGACCATCTGAAAACGAGACAAAGCATCAGCTTTGTGATTAGTTTTTCCATGAAGATGTTTTGAATAGATGCAGACATTGAATTTAGCAGAACACAAGGTCAATTGTCTTATTAATTTCATTATAGAAAGTTATTTTGAGCGTCCTTTGTGTATGATTTTTACTGTGGCTTCGTTGTCACAATAAAACAAAATGCGCTTAGAGGTCCAAAGGTGACTCCATAGGAGTGAAGCTATCACAATGGGGTACAATTCTCTGAAGGCCATGGGAATTTCTTTATCTTCTTCCTTTGGTAAATCTTCTGGCCATTTGTCGCAGAACCACTGTCCTTGAAAGAAACCACTAAAGCCAACTGTTGATGATGCGTCTGTGTATAGTTGCATGCTGTCGGCAGGTGTCCTTTCAATGTCGTAGAAGATGGAAACTCCTTCCTTTGTTCTAAGAATAACTTCCACATAAGAATGTCCTCTCGACATTCGGCGTTAAGATGAATATGATGTCGTTATTCGTGGACTGATGATGCAAGGCTCAGAAAGTAGGAAACGAAAGATCTTCCTGGTATTATAACACGTGACGCAAAGTTTAGGTGCCCCAGGAGATGCAGTAGCTCGCGTTTGGTACAACTTTTCTTATCGCTGAAGGGTTCGAGCATTTCCCTTATTCTTAGTATTTTGTCCATAGGTAGACGTGCTTGCATCTGATGTGAATCCAGGATAATTCCAATGTATTCCATGACGGTGTCTGGACCCATGGTTTTGTTTTTTGCAAGGGGAACGTTGAGCTTATTGAATAACATGGTAAGAACAGCCATTGTACGATCTGCCGGGAAATCTGGACGGTCTGAGATGGTAGAATAGGAATGAGCTTGAAGGCATCAGCTATGTCCGTTTTGCACATCAACGCATCCTTTCCGAATTTCTTTATACATTTGATGGCATCATCAATGCTGACAAAGGATAATGAGCATTCGTCCTTATCTATTAAGTCATTGATGCTGGGGTGCGTGTCATTGTTGTGTGGAGCTGAGAGGTCTAAGATGAGTCTTTTCTTTTTTGAGTATTTCCTTTCGGCTATTCACAGAGGGGAAACTCTACACTGTTGGAAAGGGGCTGTCTGGTATGGACCGGAGAAGAAGCCTTTTTGATTTCAGAAGAAAAAAGTTCATCAACTACTGATTTGTTCTGTTGGGCAGATAATAAAATCTTGCATTATTGAATTTCGAGATTTAACCCTTGACGTTTGTATCAAAACCGAATGTGAATCCGTCCAGGACACAAATTTTTAGTTTTCATGGTTTTTAAGTTCAAGTTTTAACTGTAGAATGTTTATAAGAGATTGAGACACTTTTAGATCGGATAGTCACTTATCTTCTTTTCAGTGGTGGAGGGCTGAGTTGAGTTTTTGGGTTTGGTTTTGTTTGATTAGGTGCATGTGACGGCTGAGTGGTCTTTGCCTTTGCATAGGATACAAACGTGTTAATAGGGACAGTTGCTACGGTTGCAGCGTATTGAAGAATTAAAATTGTTGCAAATCTCTTGACCATTGAATGAAGTTCTTTTTCTGCCATGCCGATTTGTGTTGTTGAATGGAGTGACGTCGGACTTCTGAAATAATGGGCAGAACTTTGTATCGTGGGACACTTCAGAACATATGCTGCAGGATCGAACTCTGGATACAATGAGTTGTTAAAGGTCTCTGTCTCTTGCGGACCAGTCGACCTTTATCTTGTGGATAGCGAGGGCACTTGCATTCTTCAGAGATAAAAGCTTATGATACTCGTAAAATCTATCGCCGTAAACGTTAAATATGTCTATTATGTTTGCCTCGTACATGTCGAATTCTTCTCGTCGGTTCGGAAAAGCTTGATTCATGACCCTTTTGTATTTGCCGAAAGATGTCAGAAATTCAGTAATGGTTAGATTTCGTTTGAGTCTGTAGTCATCCTTTTCGTTCTCAGATGGCCGAACTTCGAAATAAGGAATGAGAAGAGAGGCGAGGATGACATCATCACCTTCGACTATGCTTATCCTTAACGAAGGGGAAATGAGGTCCATTTGAGGTAGATCCTCAGGATTTGTTCCGAATTTCCTCGAAGGAGAAGGTGAGCAAGTCGTCTTTGTCGATTGGTAATAATTTTGAAGGCTGTATTGGGCGGTTGGATTGCATTCCTTCGCTGATACCATGGTTGCTAAACTGCTGACCATCGTTTGAAGACTTTGAACAGTGTTCATCAGAGATTGTACAACAATGGGAGATTCGGATCCGGTTGTGTTTAGACAGGTCGTACTTGGTGACGTCGCACGGGACGGAGCGTCGCTGCTAGTCGCAAGGTTATTGGAATTTTCGCTTTCAGACGAAATAACACTGTTTGAGGGCACGTTTCCTGTATCTTGGCCAGAAATTTGTTGATTTAACAAACTGGAACTGGAATCAGTGTTGGATTCGATGATGTTATCAGCGTAAAGTTTACGAAGTACCGAGAGGGGAAAACTCGGGGAGGCGTTGATATTAGCTTCCGTGAGTTTTTCTCGCAAAGTCGATGCCGGCCAATTAAGATAATTACTCGTATTTACTTCACTTACTATAAACATAAACAACAACATACATGTACCATGTATGACAGCCTGCTGCGTGTAATAAAGTTATATTGCGCACAAACGAAACATATGCGAAGCGCATCAGGGCCGGCCAGGAAAAAATAGAGATAAAAAATATTTTATCATAAAAACTCAAGAAAACCTGTGTCCGTAGCCAAGTGCCGCTGGATGCTGTAATGTTATGACGGACCTCATTACTTACAAAACTTAATAAATGACACATCCATATGCGATTATATACACACATGTATATTTATTGCTTTATACCTTAATAAAAACTATTTTAACTTTTGATGTCACTCGCTTGAAACGGCGGCTAGAAGTGACCCACCCTCAAAAACCTGTTCTTTGCTACCATTGAAAACCTTTTTCTATTGGTCAATTTCTGACCAGTATATATAACTTATAAACATGTGGTCATTAATCAACATTTTCCCGCTATTGCTCTCGAAACGCGGGAAAATATAAGTATTTACTTCACTTACTATCAACATAAACAACAACATACATGTACCATGTATGACAGCCAGCCGTGCGTGTGCTAGATATTTCAAAGTATGGGAAAACGACTGTAATTACAAACCAAGAGACTTTGAAACACGTAAACGTTTTTCAACTGAATCCACAATATACCCATCCTTTGCACTTTCACTTGTCCATCTACCATGTCTTTTCAGGCACCTTTCGTCTACACTTGAGTTTGCAGCCACAGTCGCCCCCCCCCCCTGCCCTCAAAAAATGAAGCCCTATATTAACATTCCCCACAACAGATTTAATTAAAGGTAATATATTATTTCTGGCAGCAGAATAACTAACTTTTTTGTTTTTATATATTAATTTACAAATGCCATTTGACCTAAAAATTGGTCTGAATATGAAAAAAATGTTTCTCTTCCACATCTTCCAACAGATCCAGATACCTTTGGTACATATTTACCGGACAAGCCGCCGTGTTCCCTTTCGATATCAAAATTTCGTTTCCTTGACGGTATTGGTCTGTCTTGCTTTTCCTTATAAAAATAACCGAGTGATCTGCGTTAACTAACACATCATTAAAACACAGAGAACTAAGTTCGTCGAATCGTAAAAAACCTGCAAAACTGAACAAAATCATCGTGAGGTTTTTAACAATTAACAAATCCGTTGAATCCAAGAATTTTTCACATAATTCTATTAAGACATCCTTTGTAATTGGATCCTTTTTGTTAACAGATTTTGACGCTTTACTCCTCGCTGCTTCCTGTATAGATGAAACATAAGAATTTTTGGTCGGATCTGGTAAACTAACACTGTCATGCGCCCATTTAATCGCATACACAGCCGAATTTACAGGATGCTGCGTTGCACTATTTTCTAATAGATATGTCAGATACGATGCGACATGAATCGGATTCGCCGGCAGAACACTGTGTCCTTGTGACTTTATAAAATTTTCCTATCTTTTGAAAGCTTTGAAATATGTCCTATTGGTGTTGTCACTTTTGCTTGGTAAAATAAGAACACTCATATGGGGGCAAAGGTCGTCTAAATAACTGCCAGGTTTAACTCCACTGTCCAGTGCTACATTCTGTACTCTCTCTTGTATTCCAAATCCTACAAAATCAAAATTCAATTTTTAGGAAAAGCATATCAAACAAAAGTCCTATTTTCCCAAATATTTCATTATTTCCCTTCCCTCTTCATACAGCCTCTACATTTTTTAGCTTAACTACACTTCTCACATTCCATTTAAAACTACCCTCCTTGACCAACATAGGCCAAAACGGGGCAGATTTACATTCTGGTATTACTAAAGTACATTTACATTTTTCCTGTTCAATTTTTCTAACCACTTTTTGTATCAACCTAGGTGGTGGTACAGCCCAGTTAACACTATTTGACCATACCTGCACAAATGCGTCAATTCCACTGATCTTAGCACAGTCGTATTTTGAATTGAAAACTTCACATTTATTGTTATAGCTAGAAGCAAATCTGTCACATGTATGCTTGCCCCATGCTTCATCAAAATATTCATATACTACCTGTTTAATTGACCAGTCATCGCAATCGCTCATTCTGCATAGAGTTCTTCGCTCTGGGCAACCAAATGCAATTCAAATGAATATTTTTCTCTTCACACAGACTATGCACTGACATGGTTATGTCTTGCAAAGCCTTTTTCTTACTACCCACCTTCAATATTTTGATTATCTGAATTCACCTCAACTGAGTTGTTATTCACGAAATCTACAGAGTTATTCAATATCCTCCTAACCGTTTCCAGCTTCCCCCAAGTGGAACTCTGATTTCTTTCCCGCTCATTCCAAATACCATACCATTCGAATTCCTGCTGTTCATCCTTTGAACATAAAGTCAAATGACCTCCATAACCTGAATCTGAAGAATCACAGAACAATGCGATTTGTCTAATCTCTGTATCTGTTATCTGACTCAAATGAGTACCTTTTTCATTCATGCTTTCTAAATTTTTTACCCAAAACTGAAGCTTATCCACCGCCTCCTGACTCATCATAATATACATGTAAGAATTCCAACCAGATCTTACTAGTATGCAATTATACAAGTATCTTGTTCTTAACCTAACCATATCACCAAACACAGTCTGTGTTGAAATAATCAGTCCAACTACTGATGCAATTGAACGAACTTCAAACCACTTGAAACCTGCTCAGCTGTATAGCCTTCCAAAATGTTTTGAATATTTCCCTTAAAGCTGCTTGGTCCGATTTTTTTGTAATTACAGTATCAAACTTTTTTTCATACAAATCATTTATCTTAGAAAGTTATGGACTTTCTCCTATTTACACCAGTAGAATCAATTTCCTTTCAAAGTTAGAAATATTTAAAGTAAATAAAATTAATTTCTCTTTGGGCAAACGAAAATCCAAACCAAAATGCATCACGGGAATGTTTAGAAAAGGAAACCGCTTGGTTTCGTCCCCCGAATGATTGGGGTTATTCAACCCGCATGCTATGCATCTATTGTAAAGAAAGCAGACTTTGGAAATATAAGCGAACAAAACGTACACATGTTTATTTGTAAATAGTCTGATCATTTCGACCTTTATTTAAAGCGATGTCAAATTCGTAATACAACCATACCCGTCTCGTCGTCAGGGGTGAAATTTAACATGAGGCGAAATAACGCGGTACCTATTAATGTCGTTTGTTTTGTTAGCAAATTTTGTACGTATTTTTCTTCATTGCAATTTGGCATAATTGACGGGTAAAACTACTGCAATGTCTATAATTATACATATACTAAGCATAGCCATCGTTTAAAAGCGTCAATCGTTTTAATTTGATATAAAATCGGACCAAGCAGCTTTAAGTTTCTGAATTCTGGGATAAGACACCGATAATTTGTTAATTTCTGTGTTCCATACTAACCCTAACCAAACTATCTCCAGCGTAGGTTTCCATTGACATTTATCTTCAGCCAAAATAAAACCCAAAGCATTTAGGTCTGCCAGTATTTCTGAACTAAGAATTTCCTCACTGTCTAAAGTTTGAGAACCTCCTATGCCATCATCTAAATACATGACAACTTTGTGACTTTTTGATCTTCAAAACTTGACCACTTCACGCAAAACTTTTGCAATCAAAGTACTGAGAGTACTGAAAGACGGGGTCCTGAAAGTTTGAATTTGTAATTGTCCTTGATTTCCTCGAATATGCTTCCAAAAATTATGAGTTTGAATTAGTTATTACAATCTATTTTAATTCGGCTTTTTTGCAATTGTCTGATACATTGTCTAATCTTTACTCAATCCCGGCCTTCATAAATGTAGAAAATTGACTTAATGGTACATGTATTTTATGTATAAAAAAAAGACCCCAAGGAGAAAATTAAAAAATTACTACTAACCGGGAAAATCACACAACTATATCCAAGTAGATAATTTTAATCATTTTTTTAATTCAATTTTGTGATCCAGGAGAAAATCCACAAGTCGGACGGTATCCGTAATAAAAGTTTTATGAAAACCCCGAAAACTCTAAAACTGCTGAATTAACAAACACAGTGAACATTTGTATACCGATAACAAACACAAGCACCTGACGTTAGAAATATTTTTTTTACAATAAGAATCCAAGAACTTTAACAATTAAAAGATTTGTCACGGTCGCCATTTTGATTTTTAAGACCGACTTATCTGACACGATTTTCTTCATTTGCGATTCATGCAAAATTAATAGGCAAAATTAAATCCGTTCGCCACTTACTACTTTTTTTGTAAACTCGTGCATCACTTACACGAATTACGATGCAACCGTTCCTTTCATTAAACAGGTTGGGATTCATCCCTCGATACCGCGATTGTCTCTGAAATGAGGGATATTTCCTTTTATGGTCACAATAAATATCTCGTGTATGCGAGACAATATTAACATCTTTTGTTATATAAAGCAATGCATGCTTTATAAGCAAAAGCGCGAAATTTCTGATACAGTACATGTTCAGGAAGAGTTGACGAAGGATTCCGTGCCAGTAGATATCAGTTACATAGTCTGTGTGAGCGCCTTTTACCATTTGAAGACTTAGAAAAGGTATTTTTTTCATCCAACATCAGTTAAAATATGTATTTTAGCAAAACCTACGAAATTTATACGGTTTTTCTAAACTTACTTCTTTAGAACTTGACTTTGTCTTCCATTGCTGTTAATACCGGAAGCATGTGACTTTTTGATCATCCAATAAAAAGCAGTTTCAGATAAAATTTTCGCATCGTCTCATAAAGTAAGGCGTTCAGTGCGTGCTTGTTTTCAATAAGATATCCTGATAGTCTACTTTTAGCACAATTACCTCAGAAACCCATTACAAAGATAAACAATTAATTTGATAAATACGTTTTGTACAAATATATGACACATTCAACGTCTTTTCATAATATTCTAAGATTTAAAAGAAGTTTACATTTTTTTTATATTTCATTTTCTGAACTATTGGTAAAATAAAGTGAAATTCTTATACTTTATAATTCTTTTTCCATTTCAATGTGGGTTTGTACAAATAAACAACACTATCAACGGTCTCTTATGAGAGAGAGAGACAGAGACAGAGAGACAGAAAAAGAGAGACAGACAGACAGAGAGAGAGAGAGAGTAGGTGAGATAGAAATTTATATTAAATGCATATAACTTTATAATAGGAGAGAAATGCCACCCAAAAGGAAGCAGTGCAGCTGCAAGGAGCACGACACCTACTCCAATGGGAAGGATTTTGTTGTTTTTAAAAACGATGGGAAAAAAATTAGGAAGAGTGCAACTGAAGCTCTCATAGAAAACGGTTTACTATTCTACCATTCTACATATATTTGCAATGCTTGTGCCTCCTATGCAGAAGAGAATCTCTGTAAAAAGAAGAAAATAACGATAAGGGAATACCTTAATGATTTTTAGAAGGTATTGAATCTGGCATGTTTACTGAAAAAAATTTGGGTACAATAGCAGGCAGTATAGGGCGTTTTTTGGCAAGACAGGTTGCAGAAGATGCCACATCATGTTGCAATGAATACAAAAATGCAACCTTTATCCAACAGCTCAATTTTGATGGTAAGATGTAGTATTGAAACATAAATAAACTGAAGAAGTGCTAATAAATGATACATTGAGCTAGTAAAGGTAGTATTGAAATTTACTTTTAGATTGGATGCAAAAACGCAACTCAGTGCTTTTGAAATTCGTACACGGATTATCTGGGGACACAGTTATAAGCGTGTCCAAGGTCAGAGCTGTGGAGCAGCTGTACTATGTGTGCAATGGCAGTTTTGTGGCACCTTTCAGTTTTGCGAATTTGCTGATGCTGTATTTTGCAACAGGCAGTAAAACGGCAGTTTCTTTGTTGTCCTCGGGACTGCCGTGTGGATCATACTCCACGTTACAGGTATACGCCTATAGCTTGGTTTTAAACAAATATATACACAAATAAAATTAATTGTTTTTTTCATTACCATAAAATACAGTATTTTCTCTCATAACACATGAACAGAAATGGCCAAATGAGTTATATCATTGCGATACAGGGGTAAACGTGTAAAATAAATGATTTATTATATTTACATAATTCTAGCGTTGGATACAAGAGCATGGGACAATGAAGCTGGAATGCCAAAAAGATTTTGACATTGTCACATTCTTTGACAACAATCAGGTTAAATTATATATTATGATATTTATTCATAAATACATTTATATATGCAGGTTTGCAAACCTCTTTCAGGTTTCTTTTAAATTTAAATTGCCCAAGATGATTTCAATATGTAATTCAAGTGCCGGTTTTCCAATCATTGCATACTTTTAAGTATCATAAATTATGTACAGATTCTGCAGAGAAAATGGAGGGTGCAGTATGACTTTAAGTCTACTGCAAGTGTTTTTACAAACATAATCCATATCCTCCCTGATAAAAATAGCACTCTACAGGAGCAGGACCAGTTATCTCCATGCAACTGGCTGCATGCGTCACAAGGATGCAAGGATGTGCCAAGAATGCTAATGGAGCATCAAACAAAAATGAATGAAAACTTCCGGAAATATAGGTATTATGAAATAAATATTTATAAAAATATTAATTCTTACCACATTTTGAATAATTATCAATGAAACACACAATAAAAATATATCTAAAAATATTAATAATTCATAATACAGAGACCAATTCATTGCAAATAAAATAGAGAGTGTTTGGGAGGAACATAGGTTGGGGACAGACCATATAGATGGCAACGACGTTCGACTGAAAATTAGAACGGATGAAAGGTGTGTATATTATACATAGTATATCATTGTTCAAATTTTTTTTTATCAATGACATGCCATGATAACCTACATTCAATCTATCAAAGATATGCTTTCATCGGGTCCCAACACCCGGCAGAGCCACCCACTGTAGTGATTGGGGAGCCTTGCTTCGAAAACCCCTGCTCGTATGACGCGATTGATGAGGTATATGGGTTACCTAACATCTTTTTAATTGTTTGATAAAATAAAGTAAACAACAGTATGAATATATAACAGAGGAAATTCTGGTGCGCAAAAACAACAGAAGAAATTCGAGTGCGCATGTATAGTGTTTGTTTTATGCATACTTTTGAATAAATATTATTACAGGTTTTTAGTCACAAATCAGACCTCACAATGTGTGCACGTGGAGACAGGAAATGGACAATTCTTGGCTGTGACGCATTGCCATTCACACTTGGTGGGTCATGTTTTAACATATCCGAAATTTTAATGAACTAAAATTTACTTCCTTTAAACTCAACAATGCGGTACATGTATGTAAAAATCAATAATAGGTAGCCGTTTGATTGATTCTTCGTTCCTGTGTCCAACATGCCACAGGGAATTTACCGACGAACATAGTTTCGATCAACATCGAAACCTGTCGGATCATTCAACTGGCCTTAGGATCGATGAATGCAAAAAATTTAAGAATTTACTCCTCATACCAGGTAGTTTAATATTAATTAACACAAGCACAAATAAATCTATAATTATTACTGCATATGTGCTTTCCAATAAAATTTATATATTATACATGGTACGTAATATGTACTCATGGTTATTATTTTTTCATCCTTTCAGGCCTGGGTCATTATGAAATTAACATGGTAAAGGGTGTAGTTAATTTCCTGTGGAAAGTCGCATTTGAGGACTTAGGCAAAATGTTAGGGTTTAAAAGTCCTAACGCGTTAGCATCGTTACGTGCTTGTACAGGTAAACATGTATTTCATTGCTACATTTATGTAAGCAAATTAAAATTATATTTGACCATTTATGATACCTTTTATTTTGATAATTCTCTAAAGACCACCACAAGAGCTGGCAGGCATTACAAATATTTCTGCATGCGGTGTCTGAGGAGCTTGTCACACCCTATGTGCAACAGTGTGAGAGTACCCACATCCATCTATCATTGAGGGGGTATTACGAATGGCTTCAGTCGTCTCAGCTAACCCCAATGTATGAATTTATGCGGGAGGTGGTATTTACTTACTGCCTCTCCATCCATGTATTTAGAGCAGGTGTAAGGCGCAACAATGCTGATGCTATTAATTGTAGCAAAGCAAAGTTTGCGCCTCTATTTTTTGGTCTAAATATGCCTTTTTACATGGAAACATATGTAAGGGATTCCTTGACTCGTATACAATGTCTGCCTGAAGTACTTGCGTTCATTGAGAGACATGAATCCTACAGCTTATCGGGTAACGAAAGCAAAGGTGAAGGTGGCGACTTCGTGCTTGAGGCCAAAAACAGGGAAACAAAAAGACTTGTACCCTCTGGAGTCCCCACCAATCAAATATGGACCAACATTTGTCGAAATGTTGACAGATTAAGTAAGGTACCTAATAAGCATAAATGTCTTGCCTAATGAGATGAAGATCATATTGAAACACTGTATAAACCTCTGGTAATTGTCAAATAATTCCTATGCATCTTAATTGTCCTTTGTTTAATTGCATACCAAAATTCAATGTTTCAGTAAGAGGCGGCAGCGATACGGGTTTTACATAGATACAATAACTTATGCTACATTCATATCAATATATATTTTAAATAGATTAGATCACAGGTGTACAAGCTACAGTCTATCCCCTCTAGTGACACAGATTACACATATGCTGTTGATTTATCCAGGGAGATATTTGAATTCAGGTAAACATTTTAAAAGCTTTAAAATCATTATAAAAGATGTTTTCATTTAATTTCATTTAAATTGTTTTTGGTATTTATTTTAAAAGGAAAATAGTACGCAGCAGCAGATGGCTTGCCTCACGCACGATGATCAGTGTTGGTGGAGTCCGTCTGGATGAGGAACTCGTACATTTCTCCAGAAGATGCCAAGTTAACATGAACGATTTCTTGGAATCTTCTGGCAACGACCTTTCATCCAGGCGCAAATACCAACCAATATTTGTTCTTCCAGAGGAGAGGGAAAAACACCAAGCACTGGACAACCAGACTAGGGCATCATTGATTAAAATGGCGGAAGATCTTCTGGACAATATGAACCTTAGTCTGGTATTGTCCTATAAAGAAAGGTGGAAGACTATTAAAGGAAAGCCCAAGCCAGTCATCATTCTCTTTCTGGAAGAACTAAGAGAGTTGGACAAGTAAAGAAGATAAAATCATAATCAAAATAAACATCAATTTATTTCTTCCCTCCAATGCTGAGGGCAAAACCATTCGATCTTTGACAGAGCCCTTTGGCTCTTTGCCCTTAGGTGAAGGCAACGGGCGTGAACCCAGAAGTTGCACTTTGGTTTGGTTGCTTACTTTTAGATGTCGTCGGTCCTATGGCAATCCAAGCTGTGCAGACAATTGCAAATTGATTACCGCGCGTTTGCGCGGTTTGATAAGTCTCTACGGGCTGGTGTGTTATAGAACCGACGATTCAATGCTTGTTCATATATATATATATATATATATATATATATATATATATATATATATATATATATATATATATATATTTATATATGTGTGTGTGTGTGTGTGTGTGTGTGTGTATCATTTTTCTCCGAGAGTGTGTTAATAAAATTTATATAAAAGCTACTGGAATGAAGTATAGAAAATTTTGCAAATATCAAATAAAAATTTCTGTAATACGCTATTCTTATGATATTGTATTGTTTTGACAGCACACGCCGTTTTAGTTTTTTAACTGCCCAAACCTCAAAGTTTGCATTTTTTTTAATTGCATCAAAAAATGGCCCCTTTATGTGAAAATGTCCTTTAAAAAACGAGATTGATGATACAAAAGCAACTATATAACTCTACTTTAAAATAAATATAATGAGATTAATATTTGTTAAAGATTGACAATAAAGAATATTTCTTTCCTCAGTGAACGTCTGCTGACCAGGTAAACAAACACTTTTGAATGTATTAAACCCACCCCTGCGAATCTGTTCGGAATGTTTTCTTTATCGTTGCTAAGTATGTAATAAATCCAGAGGTGCTCGAATGAAAGTTCACGAGACTTCACCGAGATTTGTTTAGCTCCTGTGAAATTTCGGGCGGAAGTATAAGTGTTCAGATAATATTCTCAAAATACGTAAGTACTGGTCGATTTTCATATCATATTCTACTTTGATTTATGTTAAAACATCAACATCTTTTAAGATGTATGTCTTATTTCACCATCCAGGTTTTTTTTTTAAAAACGATGATATTAAGAACAGAGTTATCGTTTGTGTTCAGCCACGTGTAGAGTGGTTGATAATATAAACATTAGGTTGCTTAATAAAATCATAGCCATGTTTGATGCTTGTGGTGTGCAATACCAATTTTTAAAAAAAATAATGGGTGAATGTTTTGCATAAAAACTTAGTGTATCGAGCCATTTTCAAGGAACATTCCGCATAAAATAGTACAGTCTGTTTCACTATTGATGTTATGACTAGGTCAGGCGCGGATCGAAAATTAATTCATATAGGGGATCTCTACTACGCATGTTAATTGTCGCAACAGCAGAAAAAAACTATTTTTTGTATTGTCTTGTTTATTTCTAGAACACATTTTATCCACAAATTAATGAAGATAAAGTTTAAAATCAATAAACCTATAGAATTTATATTTGACTACAAGTACCTAGATTCTCTAAAATAGATTATAAACACGAGGCACGATTTTGAATTGGGACGAGGGGTCTGAAATGCAGATAGAGTCGAATAAACCACCTGGTTTAAAATTTAAATGACAACATTCGCAGGGGTGAAACCGCGCATGAATAAAATGATTAAAAGCGGTTGTATGGTGTAATGTGAGTAACACGGCGAAGCCAAATGTACGTCCACACGGGTGAGACCTCTTAAGCAAAGTACTTTGAATTGTTTAGAGTTATGCCCTTTATGTAGGGGTTGTAGGGACAGCAAAGATGAAAGAGAAAGGCAGATAGTGTCTATTTACGAGCGTTGTTCAGCTTTAAAGATATGGATATCTAGCATGTGTTTAACTTGAAAATGACATTTAATAATCACCATTTTGGGTAACAGATCAACGTTTTAAATTTTACCGCAATTCATGAAAATAAAAAAAAGTTCTGCAGTATTTGAACTTTGGACCTGCAGGTCGGTAGACCGAAGCTACACCCATTGATCTACAGAGTTAGACATCAAATTTTGGCAATTTAAACTTTTTCAGAATTCGTAAAAATAGCCATGTTGTGACGTACTGTCATAAAAAGCTTTAGTTTTAATTTATACATTAATTTAAATTAGCATCTGTATCAAATATCATGTTTAAAGGGACTTGGACACGATTTGAGATCAAAAATTTTATTTTTTATGTATAAAATGGTTTATTGGTGCATTTTATATGATTGACCAATATATTAAATGTTAAAGTTACAAGCGAGATACAGAGGTTATAATTGATAGTTATGTAAACAAAGCTCGAGTCTTATAGTTGTTTACAAAAAATGTATTGTAGAGAATTATTATTTCTTAGACAAAAAAACATGTAAAAAACAATTTAAATTAATTCAATATCCTCATAAATACTATTATCAACAAAAGAAAGTTACATTTGATTAAAATTTATACCAATAAAACGAATATGTAAAAAATGACAATATTCGAGCTTTGTTTACAAAACAAAGAATTGTGAACTCTGTATCTTGCTTATAACTTGATATTTGAGTTTCAAATTTTGAAATAGCATTATAAACTTCTATACTTATCAGTATAAACATTGAAAATGGAAAAAAAAATTGAAAACTTTAAGTCAAATCGTGTCCAAGTCCCTTTAAAAAAATGCAATTTTCAGTTAGATGTTGTCATTTTTAATTTTATGTAAAGGATGCTCACTCCTTCATGGCACCTGATCCTACCTCCATCTTTTTAGAGGTCCATGTTGCTCTCCTTTGAATTTGTATTTCGTTTTATGGATTTTTGAGATAGTTGACAGTTTGTTATTGTCATTTTTTCATGTTCCTCATAAATTTATATTATATTGGGGCAGTTAATGGTCTATTTTATGTGCATCAGTCTTTGGTGGTGCACAAATGTTTGGCAATCACATGAACAAGACATTTCCATTTTAGGAAATGTTTTCAAATTAATATCATAAATTGAAATTTTGTTTATTCATAGACTTAAATTAAACCGATCAACCACAAATGAGATACTTTTTAAAAAAAATATATAAAAGTGAACAATAATAATATTGTATTAAGCTCACAATAAATTTTTGCTGAAAAAAGTTACAACTATTCTTTGCTTGAATTAAAGACAACAAAATCACAACTGGACAGTAATACTAGTAATTCATTTTAATAAAGACCTTTTTTCCTCCATTTCTCCATTATCATTTCAGGATCAATAACAATAAATTCATATTCATCATTCCCATTATAATCATCATCTCATCATCAACATAATATAAAAATAGATCTTTAATGATTATACAAAATAAAAGGCAACATCATTTACACAAAAATCACTAACATTTTTAAGGTACTTCACTACACCGAGACTTGTCCTCTTTGAGACACTACGTCACAAGATGGCGATTTAAATGTTTTGTTAAACTGTTTGTATGTAAATCGTCATAGCTCAGTGGTTAAAGTATCAGGCTTGTAACATTAATTTTTTGTGGAATTATGGTGCCATTTGGTGTCTTATAAAAATATTGTTGGTGATAAACATAATGGAGGTTTAATGTTGAATGATATTTATCTCAAAATGTTATCATTTAGACTTTTTTCTAGTTAAATATTTTTGTACATCGAAAGATTTTTTTGTGGAAACACATTTTAAAATATCACTTGTCAAAGATATGTTTTCTAGGCTCAAATTCATAAATATTTTTACTGAGATTGTTTAGTCAAGACTTACCTACATTACCTCAGTTTTACAAAGAAAAGTTTAGCGCATGGTATGCAATAGAAGATTTTGTGATATTTAACGGAAAAGAAAGTGACGTGTATAATTTTTGTCTTTTTTGTAATCCAAAAGTAACAAACAAAGGTAAAATGTTAAAGTTGAATGTATTTATTAAGGCAGGAGTTACACATGTAAAACATATGGCATATGAAGTTATACCCGGTTTTTTACCAAGTTCTTATATTGTTGATATTATTCAAGAGTATGACCCTGATGTAAATGTATTGGCTATCAAGGAAAATTACAAAACTCTTTTCGAAAGCATTCAGAGGGAATGGGCAGAACATGTAAAAGAAAAGGAGTTTCACAATACTGCTTTTCTTGCAGACTTTTGTGTAAAATATGAAAATCAATCTATAGTTTTTAGTACATGTACTGTTAAATATTTTACAAATTACTGGTACACAAATTGTTTAAAAGTTTAATATTGATGATTCTGGTGTATTTTTCAAAAGATGGGGTACATCATTGGAGTCTTACAAATCACCTGAAATTATTGAATAAGATTTTAAGATGTATCATAATGCAATATTAACATATGAAAAATTGTTTAAAATCGGTAAAATCGGTAAAACAGAATCAAGTTGTTGTCCAATCTGCTCATTACAAAATGATTATTATACGGTACATTTATTTATTGGTTGTAGTGAACTACATGAATTTATAAACAAATTTGTTGTGTATCATTTAGAAACATTATTCAAAGATGTAGATGTAAATATTTTCAATGCTTAAAGATTTGATGAGAAGTTTTCCTCATCATTGTCCACGGGTATAAAAAATGTAAATATTTTTTTTTTGATTTCTTTTTATCAATATTTAGATTAAGTATATATGAACGATGACAACTGTTTATCAAAAGTCAACAGAAGATGGATGTTACTAAATTTTGTAAATACATGTTAAGACAATTTATTTCATACAATCATTACCAATTGTGTATCAAGGAAAACAGAAGAAATATTTTCTCCAAATTATTTTTAAACAGAAATCCTCTAGTTAAAGAAACGGAAGGTGTGTTGATATTCATTTTTTAATACTTGTCCTTTTGTATAAATTCATCTGTTTATCAGACATTGCTGTTTTTAAGAATTGATATGTACAGTGTGTATTATGTTGAATATCAATAAAAGATTTTTAAAAAAGTATCAGGCTTGTAAATCGCAGGTAATGAGTTCGAATCCACCTGGGGTTTTTGTTTATATTAACTGAATGAAATTTTTAAATATTTCATTTTTTAACTAAAATTGCATATTTTTCGCCTATTTGACATATATACTTCTTATCCATCATGCTTTCTATCATAATCAGGTAATTTTCTGCTGATTTGAGAAACTTTTTCAAGTTGTAGTGAGGCACCTTAAAATCATTATCTTCATGGTAAACACCATAAACATTACCACCATTGTTTTTATTATTGTTAAACCAACGTCAGGCCCAGTAGTTTAATCAAGCCAACAATACAATGTTTTGTGTGATGTACTCTGAGAAACCTATAACAGCCAAATTCCTCCTTTTTTACGGGCTTTGGTTAATGACTTTTTTCTTCAACCTTGCCTTATCTGTAATTGAGATTTGCAAACTGGTTTTGAGGTAAAAAAAAAATCGGGAAAAACCCAAAGAACTTGAAAATTGTATGTTGGGTTAAAACAAAAAGTTTCCAATGTTTTCCTTAATCTATTTACAAAGCTCAGATATGAACACTTTGATTTCTTTTAAACCATATTGCACCACAACTATTTCTAGGCATCACAAAAAGCTTAAGTTTTCAGAATATAATTTTTTTTTAAAATTATTAACATTGCTTACTATTAAGGTTTCTCTACCCTTGATGTTTTTATGGTTAAATCTGTGTAATATTTGTTTAAATTTGAAGAATAATATGTAAACATTAAAATCGAACTTAAATATTGGTATGTTGCTAATATTTTGTTCATGCTGTAGTAGCTAACGCCGGTACACTATCAGGGCAATTATAGCGACGACTGCTCTCCAATCAAACATCTTTTTTTTACGTATTGCTATATAATAAAGCAATTTTTAAAGAAATTGATTGCAATCCTTTTTTATGTATTTAAACATTTTAAGGCCATTTAAACTTGCCAGTATGAAAGCTATCACGTTTAGAGTGCATTTTGAAACAATTTTTCAACCAGGAATAAGTTCAGTTTAGCAACATAAAACGTCTATGACTTTTGAAATACATGTAATGGTTTAAACTCTATGAAAATTGGTACATTTGTTACTCATTATATCTCCTTTCGAAATCTGCAAAGAAATTTTTACCTTCCCAGGTGAAAAATTATGAATTGTAGTCTCTGTCAACTTTTCCTATGTACGGTTTTATCAGTTTTTCATTGAATTCACCGATTTCAACTTAAACTCTCTATAAATTGTTAAACATTAGTGTCATTTCACTTTACATAGCTTAGAATGTTTTAAACACAAGTTAAATCCAGAAATATTATTAAAAATATGCATCACATAACACTTATATTATAACCGATAACAGTAATATTCAGAAATGCTCACAATGACGTCATGCGACAATCGAAAGACCTTTATTGATTCCGCACACTTCACATAATACAGACACCTCATTTAAAAAATCTAACATAATACAGAAACCTCATTTAAAAATTTTTACAAGTATGGTATGTCAAACGTTGCAATATTCGATCTTTTCTATTTGTATTATATAAAAATTCATTTGTATTGTATAATTTTCCATTTGTATTGTATAATTTTCCATTTGTATTGTATAATTTTCAATTTGTATTGTATAAATTACATTTGTATTGTATAATTTTCTATTTGTATTGTATAATCTTCCATTTATAGATAGATAAGATAAGAAGTTATTTGGTACTTAAAGGCCATTGCCCACAGTACATCTAGGCATCATATTTATATGCAACATAAACATGTTATATACATAATGCATATACATAGAAAATTTGTAACAATACTGTATTGTTTTAACAGAGATTGTCATAGAGTTGGCATTTCTTGTCTTATTGACAGACCTTTTTTGATAAAAATTGCTGTACAATTGATGACATTTTGGTCATTGCTGTTAAAAAGATGGCCAATACAAATTGGAACATCTTTTCTTTCTGATAGACAGTGAAATAAAAAATTTCTTCTTAAGTCCGCTAACATTGGACAGTGAAATAGAAAATGTACTTCATTTTCAATTTGTCTTAAATTACAAAGTTGACATAATATATCCGCACTATCAATTCCCTCAAATCTACCCTCTTCAATACGTAATTTATGTAAGGAACACCTGAAAGAGGCTAATGCCTGTTTTAAGGGGTAGCTTAGAAATTAAAGGTGAGGTAACTCTCACTTGCAAGTTGTTTTATGAACATCACATAGAAAGCACACTTTGGTGAATTGTCTAACTTTGAGTTCCAATCCTGTAGGGCACAGTCTCTCACCCTTTGGTTCAATTCTGACATAAACCTTTGGATCTCCGGGTCCACCACTTAACCAAACGTCCCCAAAGCCGTAGTGATTTAAGACTGATTTCAATTTAGATACCCAGTTTGGAGTTGAACGATTGCTGCACAAATCCAAATTATAAAGCATCTCGAAACACTGTCTTGGATATCTTGTAGTTTCCATTATTTGTATTTTCAGCCAGTATTTCACTGGTTTTATCATATATATAACATAAAGGGGTAGTCTTCCACATTCTCCTCTAGCCATTATATTGGTACATGTAGCTTTTTTGCTTATTCCCAATATCCATTTGCAAAAGTCATTCTGTACAAATTCAATCTCTTCGTTGATATCAGTTCCACAGACTTCTGCTCCATATGTTAGAATAGGAACGATAATGCTGTCAAAAAGTTTAATACACACCTTGGGATCACGGTTATTCAGGATTTTTAAAGAATGTTTTAACATATTTAATGCTTTTCGTGCCTGTAGTGCCAGTGACTTACAGCATTGGGTCCATTTCAGTCGACAGGAAAATGTGGTACCAAGGTACTTGTAGTAAGACTCAACATCCAAAGGTTTCCCGTTGAACATCCATTTTTCTGTGCCTGCAATTGCTCCACCTCTCTTGAAAACCACTACTTTTGATTTGTCCATATTTACTGTTAGGTTCCACTTCAGACAGTACTTTTGTAGTACGTTTAGTTTCTTTTGTAGTCCAATCTTCCATTTGTATTGTATAATTTTCCATTTGTATTGTATAATTTTCCATTTGTGTTGTATAAGTTTCATTTGTATTGTATAATATTTTATTTGTATTGTATAATTTCCATTTGTATTGTTCAATTTTCAATTTGTATTCTATAAGTTTCCATTTGTATTGTACAATTTTCAATTTATATTCTATAATTTTCAATTTGTATTCTATAATTTTCAATTTGTATTGTATCCGAGGGATTGTTTATTTGATTTGGTAAGAAGGTTATCATTGGTTAAAAGTTTTATACTGTATTTTAGGGAAACCAGCGAAATGTTCCGGATGCTGAACGCAAACTGGTATTAACTCGTGGTGATCTCATTTAGCGGCAGTGACGCCAGTGTGAGGCTTGTCGTGTTGGACAACTTTGGACTTTTCTGGGTTTTTAAGGTAAACAGATAGGGCCATCGTGATAAAAGATATACCAATGCATTATACATATATAATGACTGTATAAGGTGTCTGCCCCTGTCACTTCATTGACAGTAAGTCTATCGAGAGACGTACAATCATGTATGTACGTCCCTACTGGTCTATACCAGGTTTGAAAAATATGGTTCGGTTAACCAGCTACATGTGTATAAAGGCTTGGTATATCTTTTATCACAATGACCTGTTTATCTGAAAAAACCAGAACAGTCCCAAGTTGTCCAATACGGCGAGCCTCACATTAGCATCACTGCCGCTAAATAGACCTCCACGTCAAGCAGTGGCGTCGCAAGCAAATTGAAAGTGGGGGGGGGGGGGGGGGGCTAGACTAAGAAATCATAAGATATCTTGACAAAACCTAATTCCCAAAATCATGAAATTCATAATCCGGGGGGGGGGGGGGGGGGGGGGGGGGGGGGGGCTAGTATACCTATAACTCCAACTTCTGAATATTTCAATCTTTTCAAGGTAAATTTCAGTTCAATTATGTTTGCTGCGAGTAAAAGTGGGGGGAGAGGGGCTGAACCCTCAATGATGCTATGTGCCTAATGGTTAGGTCTAACTTTGCAATAAAAGTGTGTGTGTGTGGGGGGGGGGGGGGTTAATGAAAAACTATAAAATACAAATTGAAAATATACAATGCAAATGGAAATTATACAATACAAATGGAAAATTATAGAATACAAATAGAAAATTATAGAATACAAATGACATTTATACATTACAAATGAAAAATAATAGAATACAAATGGAAAATTATACAATACAAATGGAAAATTATACAATACAAATGAATATTTATATAATACAAATGGAAAAGATCGAATATTGCAACGTTTGACATGCCATAAACAAGAGTAATTCTTCTTTACATGTTGATTGAATAATCGATTGAGTGATACTTTTTTTAAAAAATGTGTAATTAGTATAATTTTAATTCCAGCATTAATGAAAAAAAACAAGATACATGTATCTGTGAGCCAATGCTCATTAGTGATACCCCCGCTCTGATGTGAATATGCAAAATAAACAAAGTCAACATTTAACAGAAAGCTGGCATCCGATTGGTACAGAAATATTTCCCACAATATGGCATGCCTATACAAATAGTGTGTTAAAATTTCATGCATTTGCGATTGATAGCTGCTGAGAAATCTTTGAGGAAAATATTTTTGAAAATTTTGGCTAAAATAAACAAAGTACTCATTTAACAGGAAGTTGACGTCCGATTGATACCAAAATAAATGCAACAATATGGCATGCCAAAACAAATAGTGTGTTAAACTTTCAAGCATCTGCGATAAATAGTTGCTGAGAAATCTTTAACGGAAATTTGTTTGAAAATTTTGGCTAAAATAAACGAAGTACTCATTAAACAGGAAGTTGACGCCCGATTGGTACACAAATACATCCAACGATAAAGCATGCCTATACAAATACTGTGTAAAAATTTCAAGCATCTGCAATAAACAGTTGCTCAGAATTCTTTGACAAAAATTTGTTTGAAAATTTTGGTTAAAAATAAACAAAGTCGTCATTTAACAGGAAATTGACGTCTAATTGGTACAAAAATATATTCCACGATATGGCATGCCTATTCAATGCTGTGTAAAAGTTTCAAGCATCTTCGATAAACAGTTGCTCAGAATTCTTTGAGAAAAATTTGCTTGAAAATCTTTGCTCAAACATAAACAAAGCCGTCATTTAACAGGAAGTTGACGTCCGATTGGTACAAAAATATATCCCACGATATAGCATGCCTATACAAATATTGTGTAAAAATTTCAAGCATCTGCGATAAATAGTTGCTGAGAAATCTTTGACGAAAATTTGTTTGAAAATTTTGGTTAAAAAAAAGCAAAGTCGTCATTTAACAGAAAGTTGACGTCCGATTGGTACAAAAATATATCCCAAGATATGGCATGCCTTAACAAACACTGTGTTAAAATTTCAAGCATCTTCGATAAATAGTTGCTGAGATAAATGCGACAGAAATAAATTTTGTTACGGACGGACGGACAGACAGACAGACAGACAAACAGACAGACAGACAGACAGACAGACGGACGGACGGACGGACGGACAGACACAAGGGTAAAACAATATACCCCCTCTCGTTCGGAGCGGGGGTATAATTAGTTGCAGCCTTTATATCTGAACATTACTGAACAAAATAAAAAAATCATCTATTGCTACTGATAAGTTTCCACTTCAAAATTCCTCCTCTCAAAATAACAGCTGGTTAAATCTATCAAATGCTATGTCCAGCACAACAAGAAACGCCGCAAACACAAAACTAGCGAACATCTTCCCCACCATGGACTGGTCCCCACAGTATGAGCTGACCCCCGTACCATGCCTGGCACAGATCCTCTGCATCTCCCTCTCATATGAAATCAGGGGGAGAAAGAGGAAGAAGATCACTGCAATGATTGCTCCCTTGACCCACATCCTCACCAGTCTCTGGATGTCCAGCAATTCTGGGATGGGCTGGGGTTTTGGCTCTGGGGACGGTTTCTTTGGGGTGTTGGTATTTAGTTCCTTGGGTGGTTCCTCACCAGTGTAGGTTTGTTTGTCTCGGATGACCCTGGTGGCTGGGTCACAGACCTATAATTAAATGTCAAATTAAGCGTTCAAACGGTGAAGAAGGCATAGTGATATAGATGGGATAAAATATACAAAGGGAGATGTAACTGGCAAGACTGAGTATAGAACCTAGGACCCTGTCTATCAGGTGCTTTGCCACTAGACTACTCGACCATGTCATATCCATGTTTAATAAAAGATCTGCAGTTTTGCTATAAAGAATTTGCAGGATATAACAATGATATGTTCAGTTCCAAATATATAACAGACCCATGCAATACTTAAGGAGGTTGGTTTAATAAAGAACAAATCTAAATAATTAAGCTTTATATTTTGAGCATTTCTCTAAATTTTAATACAGAGCTCTTCGTTTAAAAGAGGTAAATACAGCCTAAAAATGGCCATGACCATCCAGCCTTAAGATCCTGCAGATTTTGCACATATCCTAAGGTGTATATCAGTTTAAAAATCAGCACCCATTGTGGACCTTCCTAATCACATGTAATCATAATTTGAATAAGTTGAATCCACACAATTAGAGGATGCCAATATTTAATTTCGTTAATTTTTGTGTCAGAAGTCATGCAATAAATATCTAGTTTATATGATGAAAATGCTGGATAAGGTGGTTACCATTTACCCGCAAGATTTTTGTTCGGTGTATCGTTGTTTATAAAGAAAAAAAATCGAACTTTAGAAAATTTAAGATTAATAAGATTTAAGCATTAATATGATTTGGAAAAAGTTCACATCTGAGTGAATATTTTTTTCTGTGTTAATTTAAGATGCTAAGCTCTATGATTACACCGCGCCGATGATATACAATTCATTTTCACAGCTGTTATCTCATATCTGAAATTTAACAAAGATTGACGGACCTAGGGTCGCCAGATAGTCTTGAAGCCAGTATGCAAAAGTCGTAAAGACCACAGTCAAAAACTAAAATAGTCTTCAATTCCCATAAACGATTCTTGTTTACCTGGCGTGAACTCATTTGACGTTTTGTAACGTTACACCAGCGACAAACCAGAGCAAAAGGTTTAGGAAACTTTAATTCTTCCTCACAGAAAATTAGGGAGAAGTTTTAAAAATCATAGACACTTCCATTACTTGACAACGGCATAACGCTAATGATGATATACAATGATTTACCCTTTAACAATTTAAATTGGAATACAAGCAGGTCAATAAAATAAAAAACTTTTAAAATATTAAAAACTTATCCAATTTGTTAAATTTGATTTATTAAATGTATTCATACATTTTAAAGACAAAATGCCTTTGTATTTATGTAAATGTTTATGTAAATTTGAGGGATTTCAGAGCTAAAATATATTAAGGACCATCCATTTCTATAACAGCATAATGTATTAAAATTGTGCTCTATCTTAAACTTAGATTTATGGGAATACAAACCTTTCACAAAACTGCTTTCTTAAAAGAAATCAGAAAACTGAAAGTACTGACCAGTTGCATAAACTTCAGAATGGGAATGTCTATCGCTGAATGCCTTTGATCCAAGCGACTTTTCCCATGATGCTTGTCATATGCGTCACAGTATGTTGTAGAGAGAAGGAAGCGGTTCTCGGGAATCCCCAGCCCTTCTATGAACTCCTGCTCCAACCTCATGTAATCCGAATCATCTCTGCTAATTTTATCCTTATGAGTCAGGACTCCAAAAATTGGAATAACTGAAAATAACATTTTATGTTGCATTTGTTTAGGTGCATCATATTGTAAAATGTTACAGCTAACATGCTTATTATGATTTCACAATTTAAGTGAAGTAAGTTTTATACTCAAAATCTTAAATTTGTATACTAGTAATAAATTTATTGGATATAACATATTACAGTTATAACAAATCAAATTCATTTTTTTCTGATGTTTTGCTTTAACCATCTTTAACTGCAGTTAATTTTTTTATGATATGAAAATAAAAATACTAATTAATTAATTTGACTTTTTAAGAAGCCACGGGAATCAATCCATGATTTACCCCTGTTTTCTTTTCGAGCCGTGTTTCTGACCGCCTCCATTAGACGAGTAGGGAGGGAAAAGTTATAGGCGGAGGCTATAAATATTATCCTGTCTACCTTCAGACATTCATTGCTCTGGGAATATTTCTCCTTTAATCCATCCAACCCTTTAGAACTGAGTAACAGAACAAAACAACAGTCAACAAAAAATAACAATACTTCATACATATAAAATCCTGATACTTTTCAATTTTCAGTGCTTTCAAAGAAAACAGTGTACAAACAAACACAGAGATGGATGCCACAAGACAGAGAATCCCTGTATTACTTTATTACAAATATATCTTTTTTTTCCAAAGAAGCTGAGAGAAAAGTCTTAGATTTTCATGATAAATAACGGTATATTTTTGCATAAATTTTATTATCCTCAAATTACTGTGCTGGTGTTATCAATTTTAAGGGAGAGCTCAATAAAAAAATTATGGATATTCAGTTCAACATTGTTCAAGAATTAGACCAAAAAAGTCTTTGACAGAATGACTTCACATTGAACAGAATGAAAATTTATAAGTAAAATATGAGGGCAACCAGAAAGTTTTGTCTCTACTACCGAAAGGTCAAAATAAAAAATAACAACTCAATTTTTCAAATATGTTTAGCTGTACTTGTATAATTTCACAGCATCAGTAAGTCTCTCTTCATTTGGTAATCTTCCGAAAAACACGATTCGTAGCAGTTCCTGTGCCAGTGCATCACAGCTGTCCTCAAATCCGTTCATGTCAATCAGTGTCGGGTAGTTGTAGTCGTAGAGAGCATCAAAGTCCAAGTACTCAATCTTTGGAAAGCTGTTGAGGGATTAAATAAATAATTCAAGTAATTAATAGAATTTGTGTTTGTTATAAATGACAAAAGGCTTCATTTCAACCTTTACAAGGCTGGTTCCCCCACTAGTCATTGTCCTGAACCCTTTGGGGGAGGGGACCACAATAAACCTACTGGAGGTGTTGGAAAGGTGTTCCCCTTTTATCGGTCTTGCTAAAAACTAAAAAAACTAATTTTACTTGTGACAACTTTTTTTTTACAAGTTTTAGATGAAGGTGTTTCGTACCAGTCAAACCTTTTTTCAATGGAAAACAAAACTATATACAATAACGATCTCCGATCCTCAGCAATGTTCGATAACTCTAAATTATCCGGATTTATTTTTACCATATATCTGGCTTTTATAAAGACAAATTTAATTAGTCTTGTAGTGTTAATATTACACACAACTATTCAACTAATTGCTTGAGTTTGTTGCTTTACGGAGACCTTCTACCTAACGGTAAAGGGGTCGAACCACCGATGCACCGGAACAACCGGTTTTTTTCTAATTTGATCTCAACTTATAATTGGGAGTTGATTTTAATCAACTCTCCTATGCAGTTACTCTGGCAAACCGAAAGTGAAACAGTGTTTGGTCCTAAGCACAAATCATCACCGCTGTCAAGACTTGGTTCTCGGAAATAATCGATAAATTCGCTGTAATGAATTCTGAAGCACTGTTTTCAAGAAAACTTATTTATAAATACCTTTTAAATAGTCAGATTTTAAATGGTAGGAACAATTTAGATATTTTTTGTTGTGGTATGTATTCCTACGCTAGAGTTTACTATAGTCTCGTTCAACAAGACGATCGGTGGTTTCTGTAAATCTTCGACAAGCAGAGACTCTCTTTTGCTTGTCGGAAATAAACGGAGACAGCCGAGCATCTGGTTGAACGAAACTAGAGTTCAATATTGCTTAGATCCATACAATTCTTAGAAATACATTGTATTTCGATGTCTGATACGTACCTTGATGGAATTAAAAGTATCTTTAATATTACACGGCATGATCATTCATATATGGGGGTTTTCTCGAAATTCTTTTCGGAAAAGTCCGAGTATTCATATTATAAAAATGTGTATTATTCAAATATATATTAGAAACTACTTGCCATGCAAAATAACGTATTGTTGATTCTTAAATATATAATAATGGATAAAATCAACTCCCGTCAGTTCTTCAGTACTTTGATTTTTCCATTATATCCATCGAAACCAAAATTACAATAACGTCGTAAAATGCATGGATACCATAAAAAAGTCTTTTTATTTTATTTTATTTATAAAGTTTGAAGAATGAATAACATTTTATGATGAAAAAAAAACACTTAGAGGCTGAGGTTCAGAAAACCTTAAAGGATTGATTTGTTTTGAGTCATATTCATGATAAAGTTATTGTTAGTTATGAAATTTTCTCGAACGCAAATAAATGTTACTTTACAGTAAGAACTCTATTTTCTTATATTCTTGAACAAAAGTGCAGTTTATAATAAAGTCAATTAGATTTTTCAAGTATTTGAGTATTGAAATTACAAATGCTATCATTTTTTACCGGTCATTTTGAGTTTCAGAGAGGAACAAGTCCTTGTGGTTAGAATCATTTTCTTATTATTTTTTTCTTCCTCATATCAACATGACCATAATACCTGAGTAAATGGTGTGTAACCTGCTCCCCGTGCCCACCATAGTGCCCAGTGGTAGCCCGCTTTTTCCAATCTCCAACACTAAAGGCTGCTATGATTGAATTACAGAAGGAGGATTTCCCGCTGCCGGACAGACCGATCAGGGCCACATTTAGAGGTCTCCCTCCCTTGTTTATCCTCTCTTGGAGCAGTTTGACTTCTCTCTGCCTCTCAATCTCTAACCCTTCTTCACTATGGATCTCGTTTCTGGGGATTTCCAATAGGTTTTTTACATCTCCTTCTCTTGGGGGCATACTGTTCCCTAAGAAATACGCGCATACATTTATTTAGGGGAATTCAATTCAAATAAGATAGATCGAGGTGTTATACTTCTTTATATCTCATAGTATAAACTGTGTTATATCTGTACATTATTTTAAAAAAACCCTGTTTGAGAGGGTAAGAGTTGAAATGACAGCCCGAGAAAACCATTGTCAACCGACGCAAAGCGAAGGTTGACAATGGTTTTAGAGGGGGTCAGTTTTTTTAAAACTCTTACCCGCCCAAACAGTCACTAATTATTTTATTTTACTGAATGTCTTAATTTCAGAGCAAAATTTTACTGTTTTTATATAGTAATGACCTGAATTCTACGTCCAACTGTATTTAAAATATTATAGACTGAATTTTTGAGGTTTATTTATGATTTTTTATATAAACTAGACTTTAACCCGTGCGTGCACAGGTTGACATTACATATATGATATCGGACATTTACGAAATAGATACATCGACACACCGTATTGTTGACATTTGCATAACCAAGCTTTAAGCCTACAATAATGCTATTAATTTCACTACACTCTGCTAAGTTAGAATAATCTAACTATGTCTCGGGACAGGCCCTAGCCACAGTTAAAATGCCTCCCATACAATCGTAATGTAGCAAAATATTGCAGAATCGCCACGAAATGATTAAGGAGAAAGAAGGTGTTGCAAAACAGTGGGACTATTCCCTAACGTAGAAATGACCTTTAAATATCCGTATCGCTTAAGAGCCACATCTAAATATAGACACATTACGTAAACTATATTTACATAGCGGGTATGTTCCGTACGGAGGCAAAACAAACAAACATTTTACGCGCATTTCTATCGAACACGGCAGCCACCAAATACAGTTAGAAAGATAACCATATACATGTTTTCTGTATTCGAATGTTAACATATTTCAATTTTATATCTACTGTCCAGCGTGTTTAAAATATTATTCTTGAGATACATGAATAAATCTTACTCTGGGGCTCGTTTTACAAAGATTCGTAAGTCATAAGTCTTAAGTCTTAAATATTCCTAACTTACGACAAAGCGTAAGACCGTTTTATGAAACATATCCTCTTCAAATCCGTCAGGGTTGTAATTATAATCATCATATGTTTCAGTGTTTCTATAGTATCTAAATAAACGCTAAGACTAGTAAAAAAAGTACAGTTTTTTACGTACCTAATTTCATTACCCTATTGCTTCATCACCCATTCAAACTTTCTAAAATGATATTGTTTGCTTTTAACATGTACATGTATCTTTGAAATCAGCATACCCGTTATTTCATAAAAAGGGTGGAAAATCGACTTTCTACATTGATGCATACTAAGTACATTGCTTTAAAATCTCTTGTTCAGAGGAAAATGTTTTTCAAGTTTATAACGGGGATTTCACACAGTAATGTTTGAAAAATATATAAGCAGGCATGCACAATATTACATTAACAAGAGTTTAAATAACTTTATTCTGACATTCTTAAATTATCTCTATACATTACCTTTACATGCGATTAAAAGAAATAAAATTTAAAAAAAATTCGAACTTTTTCGTGATTCGAACCCAGTCAAAAATAGAAGACACGGTTTTAGTCTATTGTAACTGCGTTACCACTCGACTAATCTAGACATATTAGGGTAAAAGTTAATACGTCGTTTTTAGACTTCAAAGGTATTAATGATTTTTTTTTTCAAAAGTCAGATTTATTAAAAATATGCCTCTTTGAAACAAAAATCGGAAATGGCAGATTTCAAGAAATTGTCTTACTCTAAACGTTAAGATTAAATTAGTTTTGTTTCTTCAAGGAGGCATTTTTTCACAATGATGAGGATTCCTCTTTTATATAGCATGAATTCTGCCATTTTTGTTTGTGTATCCATTTTTAAATTTATTTCATGGTCTTAAATAAGTTAGTACAAACTTCCCAAATAAAATTCTACCCTGCTTTATGTACAACGTTGCATGGAATTTTTTTTTACATCGAATTCTGTAATTTTGATTTTTCTATTTTATCTGCAACTCCTTTAGGAACAATTAGCATAGGAACTGCAACACCTTCTTTATTGAAGCTGCATCGAAAATAACAGTCAAATTATTCATAAAAAACCATTTTAAGGCTGTAAATACCTTTCATCTAAAAATTTTATTCTTAATTATGAAGAATTCAACCTTTTTCACAAACGTTTTTTATTCGCTAATTTACACACCATGTTGACATTCGGAACTCTCGGGAATTTTCATATTAAATGCACTGAGTTATATTTATCCTCCGTATTTTCTGTGAGGAACTGTATAAAAAGCAAATGCGCAATGAAAATTTACACGTATTTGTATTATCATTTCTGAGTTTATCCATGCAAATGTGATATTGTGGAATCATAAACTAAAGTAGTCTCGCTTACCCCAGACTCTCGCTCTCGAGACTTGCACGAGGCAAGTCTCGAGAGCTAGAGTCTGGGGTAAGCGAGACTAAAACAAACGAGCTTCCCGTGATTAACGTGAATGTAATGCACATGCGCAAGATTGTAAAATCCAAAAAATCCAGATGATTTCCGGATTTTTTAAAGGAATTTTTGATGATTATTAATTAGCAAAGCTTGATTGAGAAAAAATCAAAACAAATTGGTAATCTTCAACCACCAATGTTTTAAATATAAAATAAAACAAAAGACAGTACTCTTCCGATTTTTCAGTATTAAAGCCCAAAAATTAGGGTCTATTATTTTAATATAGTAGTATAGATTAACTAGAGAAGAAATATTAATAAATTTATTTTTTTAAGAAAAGAAAATTTGGGACACACTGAAATGATTCCATGGTACATTTATGTTCTATTTATAATACGAAGGAGTTCTTGCTCATAGCAGTATTGAATAAATAAAATAAAGATCAACTACTTTAAAACAAAAATATTTTGCATTAAAAATCAGTAAAAATAATAGGTGAAGAAAGCAATAGACACACGAAGCGATTTAAAGTGACGTCATTTTACATAAGTGACGCCATAATTACATGTGCGTGCTCGCATATACTACTGTTTGGTGCCATGCCCCGCCCACCCAAACAAATGCAATTTACAGCGCAAGAAAAATGCATATCACTTACAATATTTACTGCTATTTTCCAATTAGAAATCTCAAAATATAGTTATTTGTCAAAGGATATTTGTCAAATACAGTAAAAAAAATACGAACAAAAAATGTGAGTAGTGTATTAATGTTGCATTGTGATGCAAACAATTTGCCATAGTAGAACTCTTGCATGATTCCCTCATATTTTGTTTTTTACAGGTAAAAAATCATGACTGTAAAAATATTATCTGTATAGATTTTGGTCAATCTTTTACCAACATAAGTGCTTTGAGTGGATTGCTAATGTTTAAAATACCTCACAACATTCATTCTCATAATTTAAACAATAAAATCTTTTCTTTGGTGATTCATGCGGGATATTGTAATTTTTTGTCAGTTTTGAGATCTCGTTGGAAAAAGGTTCTTTTTTCTCGGGACAATAAACAGACAAACGGAAGTGATTAAAGAAATCAAAAGTATTTTTAGAACATTTACCAACGGTACATAACTGTTCATCTTAAAAAATAAAATATTTAAAGAAAAAATTTAAACTAATTAAAAACTTCATTTGCTTGAACGCTTTCAATGAGAACCGGACGACAAAATGAAACTCGTTGAACACATCTATAACCAAATGTCTATCATCCATGTAAGATTTGTGTCTCTATCTCTTACAGTTTCTGAGATCACGCGGGTACAAAATTGGAATGGAAAAAACTATATAGAATGTTTGCCATTTGAGATAAGAATGATAACTTATTTAACAGTTTATCTCATTGGGTAAGAGTTTTATGAAGTTTTAAATTGGTGTCAGAATTTATGGATCACCCTGTATATGGCCATATTGAGTCAAACCTTGGGCCTTAACCCCTGACCCAGGGGCAATGAAATTACAATTTTGATATAGGGCTTCATGGACACCATAACCATGCATTCAGAATTTTCCTCACATGTGTGTAAGAAGAGAAAAAATGTTTTAAAAATTGGCTTTTTTGCATACAGGTATATAGCTTCGCCTTTGACGCCCTGGTGTGGTAGAGCCGTGAATTTTACAATTTAGATTCCTCTTATCATAGAATGGTTTACACCAAAAATGGTAAAAATTGGTCTTGTACTTTTCAAAAAGAAGTAAAAATGTTAAATTGTTAACGAACGACGAACGACTAACGACGACGGACGAAAGCCAATGGTAATAGGTCACCTGAATGCCTCAAGTGACATTAGAATAGATTAGAGTAAAGTAATACTGCCAAACTATAAACTTAGTATTGTCTTTAACCATGTGAGTCAGATTGATGGCTACTTGGACTTTCTGATTCCAATCTTAGTATTGATTGTTTAGCTTGTCTTTGATTCCAATTGCTGCCAATAGCTGATACGAATTATGGCCAACGTAATTTTTTTTTAAATAAAAAAAAGTGTTTTCTGTTATAGCAATAAAAAAATATACATTTTTACATTTTGAACTTTTAGAATAATATTGTTCCTTTATTTATTTAAATGTAAAAATTCTACACACACATCGTTGTGTCCCCGCTCTATCCGCAGGGGTAATGATTTGAGCAAACTTTAATCTACACGACATGATAATTTTTCCTCTTTAGTGACAGATTTTCTGGGCAATGGTTTTGGAAAAAAATGATTTTTCTTTTTCTCCTTGTGTAAACAATCGACAGCTCATTGTAGACCCACCCTACCTACATGTATGAAGATCATGATCTGAGAAATATTTAATCTACACTACCCGAGGATGCTTCAACACAAATAAAAGCTTTTCTGGCTTAACAGTTTTTAGAAGACATCCATATACTCTTATGAAAATTTTTCGAACCATCTTCCTGCAATTGTGGATCCTTTATCCTTCATCCGGGGTCATGATTTGAACAATCTTTAATATACACTATGTGAGGATGCTTCGACACATTTTCTAGCAAATTTGATTTTGAGAAGTCTTTTGAAAAATGCCAGCAAAGTTTTAACATTTCTTCATTGTTTCCCCATTACATGGGACCTGCCCCTTTATTTTAAGAGTTGAAGCCCTTCCTCCAAAGATACTTTGTTTGTGAAGGTTGGAATTTGTCATATGGATAAGCGTATATGTAAAATTCTAAACGACATGTGCTCAATACTTGAAACCCATACATTAGTGATATAAAAGATATTGACGCTCACCATTTGCGAACCATTTTTTCATAATTTTTATAATTATATAAATCTTATTTCGTTAAACGTCAATATCCAAATACATGACCAAAATCCAGATATTAAAAAAGTCATTATTATAATCATTCTATACTTTAAACAAAATACAGGTAGCATGTCGCCAGATACTGATCCCATTAAATCATTGTCTGAGAAGCATGGCTTTTTGGAGAGTTCTCCACTGCCCTGTAGATATGGATACACGGTGGTGTGTTCATCCTTTTCTGTTTCACGACAAATCATCAGGATTGAATAAAACAATAAATTGTTAATAAAAATAAATACACTTATTCGAGGTATTATCATTCTTTATCATTCCTTAAAAATTTCAGAAAAATTTATCCAGTCAGAAATTCTGCCGGCAAAAGGGGGGGGGGGGATTAGAAAGAAAGAAAGCACTACAATCGCTGTAAGGTCTTCAGGTTTATGACCTTAAAAAGAAAAACAAACCTGGCACAATCTTGTTGCGAGCAACGAGGAGGTTTGCCGTCCGTTTTTAGAAGGTGGTATGACATACACTTTGATTTTTAACAACTTAACATGATCTGGAAAAATGGGGCGGAGTACTACAATGTAATATTTTTCTGTATCGTTTTTCCTAAAGTTCCACTTTTAGGGGAAAAAACCCAAACTTTTCGACTTCCAGCGCCTTAAAATTTCTAATAAGGCAATACACAAAAAAGAGTAAAGAGTTATGGATTTAAGAAGTAGCCCAATTTTAGTCTTCAATTTGATAAACCGGTCCCCTATTTAAAATTGAATGTTAGGGCTTTCGATATTAGACATGTTGTTCAACAAATGTTCAGAAATTCTTTACCATTCTCGAGATATTTGAAAAAGAACGTTTCAGGGGCCGATCCCTTATCTCCTTATCGGACCTTTAAAGGCCGAACATTTTACAAACGCCCCCTTTTTTACCTGTACAAACTTCATAAAGATACCGCTTGTCAATCAAGTTTGAAACAATAGCACCCAGTTTGATTGACGTGATCGTCCGAGCGTGATCTTGCCAGGTCCGCGGATTTCTGTTTACTAGCAATTAACAACGTTATCTTTGATAACTTCCGTAACGTATTAAAAGGGGGATTAAAAATTGAATTTTTAACATTACCAGTATTAACATTGTTTATGAAAAATAATTATTCGGTAGTTGAAAATACGCAATTTATATTTCAATCATGTTGAATGCATATGATCTAATAAATTCTATGAAGATGCATGAGCAGCTCCAAAGCACATACACTCTTCTGAGCTACTAAAGCTGTATTGACTGGTAATACACTCAACTGGAACTTGTTGCACGAAAACGTCATTCCATGGAAAACGAACTCAATTAATTGTCATCATGTACTGTGTAATGGCTGCCTTTACATTCCACATTCCAACTATTCGTATGGTTTTCTTATACAATTATATTTATTAAAATTACCTTCCTAAACAATGTCAACGGCTAAACACAATGTACCGACTTATATTTTTAAAGCAGAATTAATTTACTGGTTTTTTTCAATTGTACTTTACACACGTGTGCATAGAGAAAATTCGGACGACGCGAAACATTTCTGTATAAAATCGCTTCGTATGGTCATTAGAACAATTTAGATTCAAACTAAGACCAATTCTGACTAATTATTTATTTCCTGTGTATTAATTTGCGTCCTGTGTATAATGATTAGCAGCGTTCACGACCGCAGGTAGACTACAAGCCCCGGAGGCTTTCACACCTCTAGAAATTAAGCCCCGCCCTCACCTGAGATTTACCACCCGGTAAAAATGTTCGGCCTTTAAACAAAATTTTGATTTACATAATATTTTAGTACATCATTATGAGCATCTTTTCTTACGTACTGCTTTTCAAAATGGCTTTCCTTTTTGAGATACAGGTGATCAAAGTTTAAAATCCTGATCCCTAATACGCCCCACTAACGTAACACGTGAAAAAAATCAATAAATTGTAAAGGTACATAACTATGAGATACACATTGTTGCTTCTATAACCTATTACAAAATATCCCTCAGGAAAAGGATACAGCTGAAATACTCTAGACCCCTATTGGTTCCTAATTTAAGGGGTCAGTCCCTTTTTCTTGATATCAAATGAAAGGTTACTAAAATTTAATGTCATTTTGTTCTAAATGTGTTTAAAAATTCGTTATCGTTCTTGAGATATCTGAGAAAGAACGTTTTGGATGCCGATCCCTTATCTCCTTATCGGTACCGTTTAACAATATTTTGATGGTTGAATATGTTAAGTACATCATTATGAGCATCTTTTCTTCTATACTAAATATATCTCTTTGAGAGTTTTGGACTTTTGACCCCTAAAAACTCCTAATTACGTAACCCATTAAAAAAATAATTATAGTGTCTGGGTACATAATTATAAAATATATATTATTGCTTTTATAAATCATTACCAGACATCTCTCAGTAAAGTGCTATAGATAAAAGATCACTTTGGGTCCCTTATTTGATGGGCCAGTCAATTTTTCTTGATTTCAAACGAAAGCTCTTGTAAATATATATTTGTTTGTATTGCATGTCTTAACAATATATTTTTTCAGAAAGGAGATAAAGAAAACTTTTCGCTTTTTAAAACTCAATTTTTAAGTCCAGGCGAGCTTTAGCGCTTTTTAAATCAGACAGATATGATGACATTACACAAATATACAATCTTTTGTCTACTATCCCTAAATAAGAAGGAATTCCATTGACTTACCAACCCTTAAAAAATCGCTAAAACGTTATTATGTCGGAAATGGAAATGACGTCATCAATATAAAAAAAATTCCAAGAAGGTTTAGATCAATATCTACCAGATCTGAAAATTTCACGAAAATCGACCAATCTATTTCATAGAACTCGCGCGGACGAACTGGCAAGAAACAAGAGGCCCATAAGGCCACATTGCTCACCATCGCAGCAAATATGACTTTATGTGAGCGTTCAAAAGATAGTGTGCCATATGGCCCATCGGTAAAATACCAAAAAACAGATACCGTAAAGTATCCGAATTTTACACTTATATTTGAATACATTTAATCTGTACCTTTATGGAATACCATTTTTACCGAAAATAAGATCCTATGCAAGATATAAAACTAAACTTTTTGAAGTGGTACACCGTTAATTTTCAATTCTCCTTATTTTCGCCCCCCCCCCTTCCCCTACTTTATAAAGCGCTCAAAATATATGAGAGCATATAGATACATTTTCTTCCTCCACTTCTCAGTAGTCTTCTACTTTTTGTTGAAAATATTATAATAGTTATTGTATTTTATTGAAATAAAGTCCTATATGTTAAAGAAGAAATTTGTACCTCAATGCACTCAATTCCTCAAATTTAAAACATTAAAAAATTTAATTGTTCTTCCCCATTATAAACAACTGTTGTTTACCTGGCGCGAACTCGTGTGACATTTTATAACCTTACTCAATTACTCGAATGAAAAATGTTGTCAAGTAATATGTTAAAGAGATATTATAATAAATGTATTGACAGGCATATCACTCCATTATATAAAGGCCCGTTTATTATTTTCATCTTTATTAAAAAAACACCAAATAATACAAACCACGATGATTTTCCGTTGCAATATTTTCTTAGGAATAGCGATAATGCCTTTATCCACGTAACAGAAATGTGTCAGAACTGTTGAAAACTGTTTTAATGGAGTCGTTTTTATTTCCTTGGGTCTGAAAAACTACAAAAATTGATGTATATTTCATATAATTCATATTAAAAGGGGCCCCAGAAAGTAGTTACAGTATACCAAAATTTTAGCATCATTCGTAGAATTATAAGCAAGATACATAGTTCATAATTCTGCTAGGTTTGAGTCATTTTTTGTTCAGTTGATTTTATAACTCAACTTAACTTAAGATTTTTTAACTTGGTATTACCTATTCAGCATTTAAAATGTAAAAAAGAAGAATGGCCTCAGCATAGAATTGTGGGCAAAGCTCTATATCTTGCTTCTGATTCGATGCGCAAATATGGTTACTAAATAGAAAATTGTAAAAAAAAAAAATTAAAACAGAAGGAACATTCACTAAAACAAATAAAGAGTACAATTTATTTTTCAAAATGAATCATACATATCCCTGCATATTTCTTTCAGCGATATTAATTTCTGATTAAACTCGAGAAAATTCTGAGCATCTCAAAAAAAACAAACACGTTGCTTAATCAACCATTACGCAAAAGATCAAACCGAATTACCAATTGAATGAATTGTATTTTAGTATGTTGTTAATACATCAGATTTTGCTTATTTTATGCAGGTAAACAGTCAACTGTCAGATTTACCAAAGTCTATGTTTGATTCGATACGTAAAAATTACAAAATACAGGCGATAGTTCCCCAGGATACAAAGCATAGATAATGAAAATGAAACGAAAATCAAAACAAGCTAACAACACCGTTGTCAAAAGTGAAAACTTTCAACACATTAATATTGAAATATTTAACCTCAATTTACTTCACAAAATCGACACCTCTGTATCTTGCATGTTTCAAAGATTCCATTCACACGCGAACTGTTGCACAACAAACAAATTCATCTTTGTCAGACCGTTCCGTTTATCATACGTCTAACATGGCTGCCTTGTTTTCGAAATATGGAATACCGAACCCAAACATATTAACTGATTGAACCATCCCATTTCCTTTATTATTACTTTCGTAATAACACAAATTTGAAACAAAATTAGGCCTTATTTTTACAATTTATATATTCCTTCCCATAAGGATCATTTATCTTCAACAACGTTGAATTTGACTCAATAGTTCTTGAGAAGAAGATTATTAAAATTGCACCTTTTTTTACAGGTTGGAGGTTTCCTCCGCTTTGGATGTAAACTGGCTTTTATTTCTGCAATTTATATTCGCCTTCCCATTAGGATGCTATGTGCTTAATTTGGTTAAAATTAGCCAACCGCTTTTAGACAAAAAGTTCAAAATGCAAAAAGTTTACAGATGGACAGACACACGGACGGACAGACGACGGACAAAATGTGATCAGAAAACCTAACTTGGGTTTCCAGATCAGGTGAGTTAAAAAAAAAATAGAGCAAAGATCCTTGCAAAGCAACGAGTGGATCTTCCGTTAATGTCGATCGTAAAGCTTGAAGTTCCTGTAGGAAGCAATGTTCTTAAACCAATAAAAAGATTAATTAAGATATTTTGAAAAAAATATCGAAAATTCTTGGTACGACTTAACAAAATCCAAATAATTTTAAGTACGAATTTACAAAATCTTAAATTCACAAAATAATCGAATGTGTTCATGTACAACATAGCAATTATGGAATTATTTTAGATTGAACTTAACACTACTTTCTTAATCCTTAATCCTAGCCTTACTTTCGACATTAACGGATGATGAAACTTGTGTGGAACTATCCTAAGGTAGTGTACATGTAAATTTAGGTTTCTTCAAATTATGATTCCCGGGGGTAGGATGTGGTCACAAAAGGGGGATAATTTTTACATAGGAATACTAGATAAAAAAAACTTAAAAAATTAAAAATATTCTTCTCAAAACAGTGTAGACAAAAAAAGATAATTTAAATTTGATACCATGAAGTTGATTTGATCATTGCTTTGGCTTTTGTTGCTCAGAAGAGTGATGCGGTGATTGAGACTCTTGATTCATATTTTATTATGACATTTAGGTGCGTTATTTTATTAACAATTTATTGTTTTATTCAAACCTGATTATGTCTTTTAACAGATAAAGTTGAACACACAACCGTGTATCCATATATCCACAGAGCAGTGAACTCTTTGAAATGTCATACTTTTTAAACTATAATTTTATGGAATCAGTATTTGGTGAGATGCTACCTGTATTTCGTTTAAATTATAGAATAATTATAATAGATGTAATTACTAATTACTTTTGGAATATCTGTATTTTGGTCACATGGTTGGATATTGTCGTTTTACTAAATTAGGGTTATATAATTATATAACGTATCAAAAATGGTTTGCAATAATGTTTTATTACCTATGTATGAGTCACAAGTATTGATCACATATTGTTTAAAATTCAATGTTTTAATTGGTCTCTAAAACACTATTGTGCAGATATCTCTAAAACGGTTAACAATTCATGAACACAAGCACAACAAAATAAGTGTATATTTACAAGACCGTTCAAAAAAATTCAAGAAAAAAGGGCTGGCCCTTCAAATTAAAGACCAGGAGGGCTCTCAATTTTTTTTATTATAACGCTTTACAGAGCAATAATTTGATATTAATCATAAAAGAAAAAATGGGTTACAGCTGTTTACCTATACAGTGATTTATTTTAATCATATGTTACGTAATTGGGGGTTTCAAGGGGCCAGAAGTCCATTTCTTTGTTCATTGAAATCAACCAAAATTACATGTAGGTCTTACCTTGAATGCGATCATTAAGTCGACTGATGTTTGTCTGATTTATTTTCGCCAATTCCTCTATATTATTTCCTCTCCTAAAGATTCGGCCTCTTTTTTCATTAATCCTGATTAAATTTTCTATAAAAAGGAATGCATGTATAATTGATTAAAAAAAGTTATATCAAAGAATCAATAATAAACAAAATGTTACTAGCATATAGAAATATACCAGTTGAAAAAAAATAAATGATAACATTAAAAGATAAAATTTTAAAAACCTACCTTTAAAATACTTATTAAAGTTAACCGTGTTATCGTCTGATTTCAAAAGAATTGGATTGGTTTCATGATTGGTTTCATCTGAAAAAAAATATATAAAAGCTACGTCTAAAAATATCAAATACAAATATGTTCATTGGAACAACCTTTAAAACAACTTTAACTTGAAATTATAGTAAGACCGGATAAGACACAGGACAAAAGCACAATTTTTCTTTAAAAATTCATATAAACTCAGTTCATGTACGTTTCAAAGTGACATAGATGTATTTCACTTTCACTTCCTAATTTGGACATTAGAAATTGGAATAATGTATAAAAGAAAATTAATTTTTAAGATTTGTCTTAAATATTCTAATTCATCTTTTAAATTTAAAAAAATAAAAGCTCTTTTAAATTAGTTTCAATTGAAAAGACACAGTAATAAAAAGTCGCTTTAAAATGCTTGGTGCAATGCTGTAACATTTTTATTCCTCTTTGCTTGCGGAGCCATGACGTTTTCCTTTTAAAACAAATTCTTTTACTTAAGCCACTCGTAATTTTTCATGCAGGACATCAACAAAAATGCGGAAATCATGTAAAAATCGATTTGATAAATGATTGGCTTGTGAATTTTAAAGGGGATGTGCGGCCATATTGTACACTTGAGGTTCAAAATGAAAACATTTCTTAAACTGGTTTGTTTCTGCCCAAACAAATTGTTGTCAAAAGATAAAAAGGCAATAAATATGAGGTTTCACATGTTGTATATGAACATCCAATGCTTATATTTATAGCTAACTGACGTTTTTCATACTAATTGTTAGACCATTATTAATCACGGACTTTTTCTGTTTTTCCCAATTACGACACAGGGCGGGTGTGACCGGTCAGTAGAGGATGCTCACTCCTCCATGGCACCTGATCTCACCACTATTTTATAAGAGTTCCGTGTTGCTCTGCTTTGAATTTGTTGAATTTCGTTTTATGGATTTTTGAGATGGTTGACAGTTTGTTATTCTCATTTTTCACTATAAAAGTCTGTATGGTGAACTCTAATTTTCTTGATTCTTTACTTCCTTACTTATCTAAAAAGGTTTCATATGTCTGAAAAATTGAGTTCATTATAGAACGGATTACAGTTGAAAGTAAACGAGTCTCAAAGTACAGTAGCTAGATGGGTAAAGATGGGGTACTATGAACAACCCAACACAAACTTAATGGCGTCTTTTCCTCTTTTTAAAGTAGATTTGTTCCGTACATTACAAATAATATAGAATTTTAGCCTTTAGAGATAAGAATAATGCCTTATTTTACAGTTTATCTCATTGGGTAAGAGTTTTATGAAGTTTTAAAATGGTGTCAGAATTTATAGATCACTCTGTATATGGCCTGAGCCCCTGACCCAGGGGCCATGCATTTCCTAATTTTGGTGAGGGTTTCATGAACACCATAACCATGCATTCAGAGTTTTCCTCACATGTGTGTGAGAAGAGAAAAGATTTTTGAAAATTTGGCTTTTTTCCATATCTAGCCTCGCCTTTGACGCCCTGGTGGCGGTAGAGCCATGGATTTTACAATTTAGATTCCTTTTACCATAGGAATGGTTTACACCAAATAATGGTAGCAATTGGTCTTGTACCTTTCAAAAAGAACTTTAAAATGTTAAATTGTTAACAAACGATGCACGACGATCGACGACGGATGAAAGCCAATGGTGATACGTTACCTGAGTGACTCAACTGACCTAAAAATAAATTAGAGTAAAGTAATACTGCCAAAATAAACTTTGTATTGTCTTTAACCAAGGGAGTCAGACTGATGGCTACTTGGACTTTCTGATTCCAATCTTTGTATTGATTGTTTCGCTTGTGTTTGATTCCAATTGCTGCCAATAGCTGGTACGAGAGCGCTGTAGTTTTTTTTATTAAATACATTAGTGTTTTCTGTTATGGCAATAAAAACATACATTTCTACATGCGTTCTCTGGTCAACATATTGCAAACTATTTTGAAAAGATTTTAAAAATCATCCACCTTTTCTTAAATTAAAGCTTGAGCTTCTTTTGATGTTTAACTTTTAGAATAATATTGTTACTTTATTTATTTAAATGTTAATATTCTACACACACCCCATTTTGGCCCCACTCTATTCGCAGGGGTAATGATTTGAGCAAACTTTAATCTACACAACATGATAATTTTTCCCCTTTAGTGACGCTTTTCTGGGCAATGGTTTAAAAAAAGATTTTTAATGATTTTTCGTTTGATTCTTTTATTTAAACAATCGACCGCTCATTGTAGTCTCACCCTACCTACATGTATGAAGATCATGATCTGAGAAATATTTAATCAACACTACCCGAGGATGCTTCAACTCAAGTAAAAGCTTTTCTGGCCAAACAGTTTTTGAGAAGACATCCATATACTCTTATGAAAAATTTCGAACCATTCTTCCTGCCATTGTCGATCCTTCATCCGGGGTCATGATTTGAACATACTTTAATATACACTATGTGAGGATGCTTCCACACATTTTCTAGCCAATTTGACTTTGAGAAGACTTTTAAACAAGAGGCCCATGGGCCACATCACTCACCTGAGGTACAATAGGTATGATAAAATCAGCTTAATGGAGTCTTAATACAAACTATCTGGACAATGTACAATAATACATGTAGGTCATGTATAAATAAAATCCATTTCCCCCTTGATGTTCTTATGTTTATAATCATGCGTCCCTTTTCTAACAGGATGATTATATAGTCAAATCACATGTTAAGTATTGCAGTTCTCAAAAAGATCCTTCACATACATAGGATATAAACCTACAGAATTGTCCTGGGGCCAAAGTCTTAACAATTATAAAGAATCATCTGGCTGATTAGTTTCTGAGAAGAAGATTTTAAAAGATTTACTCTACATATTCCTATGTAAATCTTTAACAACAACCCCCATCCATTGTGGCCCCATCCAACCCCCAGGGATCATAATTTTCACAACTTTGAATATACACTACCTGAAAATGCTTCCACACACGTTTAGGCTTTTCTGGCTGATTAGTTTCTATGAAGAAGATTTTAAAAGATTTATTCTACATATTCCTATGTAAATCTTTAACCCCCCCCCCCATCCATTGTGGCCCCATCTAACCCCCAGGGATCATAATTTTCACAACTTTGAATCTACACTACCTGAAAATGCTTCCACACACGTTTCAGCTTTCCTGACTGATTAGTTTCTAAGAAGAAGATTTTTACTCTATATATTCCGATGTAAAACTTCGACCCACCTCCCCATTGTGGTCCCACCCTACACCCGGGGGTCATGATTTTCACAACTTTGAATCAATAATACCTGAGGATGCTTCCACATAAATTTCAGCTTTACTAGCTGATTAGTTTCTGAGAAGAAGATTTTTAAAGATTTACTCTATATATTCCGATGTAAAACTTCGACCCCCCCCCATTGTGGCCCCACCCTACCCCTGGGGATCATGTTTTTCACAACTTTGAATCTACACTACCGGAGAATGCTTCCACACAAGTTTCAGCTTTCCTTGATGATTAGTTTCTGAGCGGAAGATTTTTAAAGGTTTACTCTATATATTCCTATGTTAAACTTCGACCCCATATTGTGGCCCCACCCTACATCTGGGGGTCATGTTTTTTTACAACTTAGAATCTACACTGCCTGAGGATGCTTCCACACAATTTTCAGCTTTTCTGGATGATTAGTTTCTATGAAGAAGATTTTAAAAGATTTACTCTATATATTCCGATGTAAAACTTTGATCCCCCATTGTTGCCCCACCCTACCCCCAGGGATCATAATTTTCACAACTTTGAATATACACTACCTGAAAATGCTTCCACACACGTTACAGCTTTTCTGGCTGATTAGTTTCTGAGAAGAAGATTTTAAAAGATTTACTCTACATATTCCTATGTAAATCTTTAACCCCCCCCCCCTCATCCATTGTGGCCCCATCCAACCCCCAGGGATCATAATTTTCACAACTTTGAATCTACACTACCTGAAAATGCTTCCACACACGTTTCAGCTTTCCTGGCTGATTAGTTTTTAAGAAGAAGATTTTTACTCTATATATTCCGATGTAAAACTTCGACCCTCTTCCCATTGTGGCCCCACTCTACCCCCGGGGGTCATGATTTTCACAACTTTGAATCAATAATACCTGAGGATGCTTCCACATAAATTTCAGCTTTCCTAGCTGATTCGTTTTTGAGAAGAAGATTTTTAAAGCTTTACTATATATATTCCGATGTAAAACTTCGACCCCCCCCCTTATTGTGGCCCCACCCTACCCCTGGGGATCATGTTTTTCACAACTTTGAATCTACACTACCGGAGAATGCTTCCACACAAGTTTCAGCTTTCCTGGATGATTAGTTTCTGAGCGGAAGATTTTTAAAGGTTTACTCTATATATTCCTATGTTAAACTTTGACACCCCCCCCCCTATTGTGGCCCCACCCTACTCTCGGGGATCATGATTATCACAACTTTAAATCTATACAATCTGATGATGCTTCCACACAAATTTCAGCTTTTCTGTCTGATTAGTTTCTGGGGAAAAGATTTTTAAAGATTTACTCTACGTATTCATTTTTAAAACTTCGACCCCATATTGTGGCCCCACCCTACATCTGGGGGTCATGTTTTTTTACAACTTTGAATCTACACTGCCTGAGGATGCTTCCACACAATTTTCAGCTTTTCTGGATGATTAGTTTTTGAGAAGATTTTAAAAGATTTACTCTATATATTCCGATGTAAAACTTTCATCCCCCATTGTTGCCCCACCCTACCCCCAGGGATCATAATTTTCACAACTTTGAATATACACTACCTGAAAATGCTTCCACACACGTTACAGCTTTTCTGGCTGATTAGTTTCTGAGAAGAAGATTTTAAAAGATTTACTCTACATATTCCTATGTAAATCTTTAACCCCCCCCCCCTCATTCATTGTGGCCCCATCCAACCCCCAGGGATCATAATTTTCACAACTTTGAATCTACACTACCTGAAAATGCTTCCACACACGTTTCAGCTTTCCTGGCTGATTAGTTTTTAAGAAGAAGATTTTTACTCTATATATTCCGATGTAAAACTTCGACCCTCTTCCCATTGTGGCCCCACTCTACCCCCGGGGGTCATGATTTTCACAACTTTGAATCAATAATACCTGAGGATGCTTCCACATAAATTTCAGCTTTCCTAGCTGATTCGTTTTTGAGAAGAAGATTTTTAAAGCTTTACTATATATATTCCGATGTAAAACTTCGACCCCCCCCCTTATTATGGCCCCACCCTACCCCTGGGGATCATGTTTTTCACAACTTTGAATCTACACTACCGGAGAATGCTTCCACACAAGTTTCAGCTTTCCTGGATGATTAGTTTCTGAGCGGAAGATTTTTAAAGGTTTACTCTATATATTCCTATGTTAAACTTTGACACCCCCCCTATTGTGGCCCCACCCTACTCTCGGGGATCATGATTATCACAACTTTAAATCTATACAATCTGATGATGCTTCCACACAAATTTCAGCTTTTCTGTCTGATTAGTTTCTGGGGAAAAGATTTTTAAAGATTTACTCTACGTATTCATTTGTAAAACTTCGACCCCATATTGTGGCCCCACCCTACATCTGGGGGTCATGTTTTTTTACAACTTTGAATATACACTGCCTGAGGATGCTTCCACACAATTTTCAGCTTTCCTGGATGATTAGTTTTTGGGAAAAAGATTTTAAAAGATTTACTCTATATATTCCGATGTAAAACTTTGATCCCCCATGGTTGCCCCACCCTACCCCCGGGGGTAATGATTTTTACAACTTTGAATTTGCACTACCTGAGGATGCTTCCACACAAGTTTCAGCTTTCGTGAGAAGAAGATTTTTGAAAATGTTTCGTAAATTTTAATAAATTCCTAATTATCTCCCTTTGCAAAAAGGATGATTTGTGCTAAGTTTGGGTGAATTGGATAGTTGTTGAAAATGTGAAAAGTTTACCGACAGACAGACAGACGGACGACAGACAATATGTGATCAGAATAGTTCACTTGAGCTTTTAGCTCAGGTGAGCTAAAAGCCTGCAAAGTTTCAATATTTCTTCACTGGTTCATTGGGACCTGCCCCTTAATTTTAAGACTTGAAGCCCTTCCCCCTAAAATACTTAGTTTGTCAAGGTTGGAATTGGTCGTATGGATGAGCTAAAACGTAAAATTTTAAACTATATGTGATCAATACTTGAAACCCATACATTAGTGATATAAAAGATATTGACGCTCACCATTTGCGAACCATTTTTTCATAATTTTTATAATTATATAAATCCTATTTCGTAAAACGTCGATATTCAAATACATGACCAAAATCCAGATATTAAAAAAGTCATTATTATAATCATTTTATACTTTAAACAAAATACAGGTAGCATATCGCCAGATACTGATCCCATTAAATCATTGTCTGAGAAGCTTGGCTTTTCGGAGAGTTCTCCACTGCCCTGTAGATATGGATACACGGTGGTGTGTTTATCCTTTTCTGTTTCACAACAATTCATCAGGTTTGAATAAAACAATAAATTGTTAATTAAAATAAACGCACTTATTCCATAATAAAAGATATTAAACAAGAGGAACAAGAAGAACCGTATCGCTCTCCTTAGCAACAATAGCCATAACACTGATCAAACAACTTCATGGTATCAAATGCAAATCATCTCCTTCTGGCTACACCGTTTTTTAAATAAATAGTTTTATTTTTTTTTATCTTTTTATTCCTATGGTAAAATTATTCCCCCAAATGTAGCCTCACCCTAACCAAGGGGATTATGATTAGAAGAAACTTGAATTGACACTACCTGAGGATGCTTCCAAAAAAGTTTAAGGTTTTCTGGCCGAATGGTTTCTGAGATATAATGTTTTAAAAAAAAAAAAACCAACAAATTTCAATAATCCTTAATAATTTCCCCTTGGAAAGAGGATGTGGTCGTTCATTTTAACCAACTTTAATTCCTTTCACTTATGGATGCTTTGTATTAAGTTTGTTTAAAATTGTCCCAGTGGTTCTGGAGAAGAAATCTAAAATGTAAAAATTAAGTTAACAGAACGGACGGACAGACAGACAAAAAGTGATGAGAAAAGCTTGAACAATTAAAAAGTTCAGGCTATCTAATGCCAATTAATTCTTCGACATAAATACCTCTCAAACCCTTTAAGCGGATAATTGTAGAGTCGATTTTGAAATAGTCGATGCTTAGTTCGCTGAGTTTGTCTTTGTCCTTTCGTTTCAAAGCTAACAGTTGGTGCGCAAAATTATTCCTTATGGAAAGAACTAAACTGAAACTGGCTGAATGGAGATAACCATTCACTAGGACTTCTTCAATAGTGCATCCCACTATAGCTGCAACAGTTTCTCTAACTTTGGTAATATTTTCGGTACGATAACATCCTATATTTGCAACGACATGGAAATGAACGTTCTTGTAACCATTATCTGTTTAGCAAAAGAAATGAAGCATTAAAAAGAATTAATTCATATACGCCTTTTCATTAAAATGGAATTTTTGTTGAAAAATGTATGTTATATAATATTTGAACCTTTTAAAAAATAAATGGTAATTCTTTTGTGCTTATTATTCATTTTTACTTGTGCAAGTGACGTCACAATCTCTTTTATGATACTGTCTTAGATTTTTTCAAAATATATCGTCTAATCTTAATTCATAAACTCGCGTTTAAGAAAAGGAAAGCTAAATAAGTGGTATTCTGCTGACATTCATTATTGAAGCATACATTTATAACAAGAGGCCAACAGTCCTTAACGGTCACATTAGTCCCATAGCCCATGCACAGACCTTTCGAGAATTCTCAGACATGCATTTATTAAGCTTCTTTCTCGAGTAAAATACAATGTAAAATCTAAAATATGGTAATGACCACAACCTTCCTACCTGAAATCTTACAAGGACATTTATAGGAAATAATTGTCCTAAATTTGTTTACTTTTAAGATAGCTTTTATGTTTATATGTTTCATAGATAAACTAAAGATGGCTGGTACACATGTTTTATTAAAAACAACCCAAACCCCTTGGCTAGCCAATTTTTACTTTACTATTAACAAGTATACTGGCACTGTACCAGTTATCGGCTAAAATTTAATGTTTTCTTTTCGTATTTTCTTATTTCTTGATATTTTTGGTAAAAAAATTGCCATACTTTAAATAATGAACTCCTTATTTATCAATCTGTTAGTTTATATCATTTTTTAGAGCCGCAAACATCTTGTTTTGTGATTTTAAGCACGCCCCAAATTTGCCGAGTTTTTACGATCTACTGTACCAGTTATCGGCTTCGTGATAATTAACATAGTAAAATCCATGTAACATGTTGATTTTATACTCTGCTAAATAAAATTTGAATTATGTCCCTTGTGGGATCAGACTAAAGAAGTCTGGGTTGTGATACATTATAAACAAAACTCATAAAATTATTCGTTTATCATACGGTAATTCACCAAATCGTACACTATTCAATACATAATCGTGCAATCAGGCGTTCAACTGCGCTACGAATCTCAGAGAAAGTAATGAATTTCTTTTGTTTATACATGTTATATGTATTGATATTATATGTCAAATCAAAGAAGGAATATAATAACGTATCACAAAGAGGTAATATTCTATTTTTAACTTGTTACGTCATTTTCCCCACTGCTGAAAGCGCAAAGATGTAAAATCAGCGGTAAACAATGTTTAAGCTCATGTAATTGTATAAAACATATTCAAGAAAGTTTTCAAGCAAACCTACTTTTCTTTATTCGAAAAAGACGACTGAATTAAAAAAGCTTGGATTGTCCCGTGCTATAAACCCGATCTCTCAGTTTAGCCGATAACTGGTCTTAGCCGATATAACTGGTACAGGACCAGTACAGTATAACTTAAACTATTTTGGTTGTTCTTTTTTAAACAAAATACTTGTTTAACTCTTTAAAGGAGTCTCGGGGGAGAATGTTTCAAACATACGATTTACTTCTTTTTTTGTACAGTGAAAGGTCAACTTCTGAGCAAACTATTTGCAAAATATAAAGTAAATTGACTGGATAGTTTAACTGTTTCCGCGCTTAAATTTTGGTCGTATGTCCGAATCATCCCCGACATTTTATATAGGGAAAAAGTGGAGGGGTTTAATTTTCAATTTCATATCTAAAAAAATTACAAACATACATTTTTTTTTTAATTTTCAGCATTGGAAGGATAACGTATAAGTTAACTTTATGCCAAATTAAATCGAAATTGACCGGATACTTTTTATGCTATCCGCACTCATAGTTTGGTCCTTTAAACGTGTCGTGCCAGCCGTTTTCCATATAAAATTGTACATAGAATAAACATATGTTTACGAATCAAATTTAATTCTATTTGTAATATATACAAAAATACCTAATTTTCACTCACATGAAAGGATCGCGCAATGTTTTTATTTTGCAAGTTATATTTTAAATTTTAATTATTGAGGCTGCAATAAAAAATGAACGACGTTTATTTTTGTCAATTGTTACGTCAAAGTCTCAAATGACTTCATCGTAAGTCGTTGTTTTCGACGTGGATAACGAGGATTTTGAAAAACCGGCGTAATGATTAAAACACTTCTGAACATTATTTTAACGATTCCATTCATTAAAAATAATTTTTATGATAAGTATTTTTTTTTTAAAAAAACGTTACAAGATAACCTGTATATTTAAACATTTCACTTTGCTTTTGCGTTTTACGACAGTAATGCGCAACACCCTGCGCAGAGGACGCACAATTTTAAACCCACGACCGACCTTAATATCTAACATCTTAATAACATTATTTTACAATGATTAATTAATATGTTTTACGGCACGACCGTTGGGGCGAGCGCAGCATGTGATCAAATAATGAATTATGATAAATCAATAAAAATAAAAGTAGCAACATAACGGAAATGATATTGAATGAAAAATAAAATAAACGTACCTATTTTTTTTCCAGTAAATTTTCATTATTTTATAATTTATAAGATTTTTATTTAGTTATAAATAGAATTTATCTCAGATACAATGTTGTTGAATAATAAAGATTTTAGCATAATGTTTATTGCAGCTGAGTTCCTTAAACTTACATATAAAACAAGAATAGAATTCCTGGGTCCCCCGCCAGTCAAGCAGTATACAAGTATACTGTATATTGGAATATTTTAAAACATTCAGGGCTGTTCCAGAATAATATGTGTGGGGAGGTTGGGAGGAACATTTTTTTACCCCCACCACCCATTTTTTTTCTATTTTTCCTGTCGCAAATATATCCAAAATACTACAATCTAAAAGAACTTGGCCAAAGTATTTGTGGTATAAACATTTGGTATAAATTTAATGAAAATCCGTCAAAATGTGTAGGCATGAGAGCGCTTACAAGGTCACAAAGTCCCATAACTCCAACAAAAAGTATCAACCAATGCTGATTTTCGAAACTGACCAAGGTAATAGTGGTATAAACATTTGGTATAAATTTAATGAAAATCCATCAAAATTTGTAGGCATGAGATCGCTTACAAAAAAGTGTGACGGACGGAAACACGGACGCGCGGACCAACGCCCGGCATTTCTATGTCCCCGCTCTGCGTTGCGACGGGGGACAAAGTGACTTATTATAGAGTCCCCCCCCCCCCGTTTAAATTTTTTTTCTTCAGTTTACGTATAACCCACCCCCCCCCCCCATCCGAGAGCATGTAATAAATGGAAGTGAAAATAAAGATACCATTGAGCACCTAAAGAGCTAAAGGCACACTCCGCATTACCCATTCCTCACCCGGATTAAAATTTTCTTCATTTTGAGATTTTTTATCTTTTTGCTTGTGAAGATTTTTTTAATGATGCTGCCACGCCCCCTTTTAAAAAACATTCTTGGAAATTACCGTAAATATGGTAAATAAAATAAATGTGAGCATTTGTCGAAATGAGAGCAAGTTACAACTGTTTCCTATCTCAGAAGAAATGTCCCCATTCGTTAGCTCTGCAAGATTTTGAGAAGATTTTGGTATTTATATTTCAGCAGATTTACAATATTACTACTTAGAGTAATTTCCCCTTATTACTCTTAAATAAAGTTACATGTACAAAATGATTTAAGATTTAAGAAATTCTTTCATTTGCAATATTATTGTACGCAATTAACATTAATTGAACATTTAAAATCTTTTTGGAGAGATACATTAATAACTTTCAAGACAGAAAATGTATGCTTTGTTTTGTATATTTGTTTTGCTATTTTTTTACTCTAGAAAAATTTAAAGAGCAAAAAATATGACACCAAAGCCACATGTATAGCCGTTTTTAAAAGAAAAGATACCTATAGGCCACGACGCTGACTCGACTTATGCACGTAACAAAGTCAAGACTTACTTTTTTCATACTTTTAAATACCTACTAAATTTTAAAAAATAAATATCTTCAAAAATTTGTTTTAAACATTTCAAAATTTGGACCATATTTTTGTCTTATATTTAGACTACTTATTTGTTCTCTGAATCTTTACTCTCGTTTTAACCAACACACATGCTCTTTCTCTCTCTCTCTCTCTCTCTCTCTCTCTCTCTCTCTCTCTCTCTCTCTCTCTCTCTCTCTCTCTCAACTATCTAACAATTATATTACCTGGTGGCTTCTCGTAATAATACCGTGCATTTTGCCTTTTTGCATATTCTACGCATTTTGTTTCAAGTTCCTCACATTCTGTCATTTTCAGTAAATACTGCACAAAAATGACGTCTTCCGGAGTAAATATGTTTTCGGACTTAAGAATCCTGAAGCAATCTCTTGCAGAATTTGCTTGCTTCAGAGAAGTTACATCTTCAACTTCGCAAGAATCTAAAATACCAATATTTTTATATCATTATATATGGTTGTATTTTGAGATTCTAATTAAAATTAACCAGAACTAGGTCTTACTCTGAATAAGATCTTTAAGTCGACCAATTTTTGCCTCAGGAAATTCCTCTGCCAATTCATCAAAAACTTTACCAAACATAATGTTGCGGCTTCCTCTTTCATAAATCCTGTTTAAATTTTCTATATCAAAGACATGTATGTATAGTTGATACAAATTCTTTAGCAATATTTTTTAAATAGAATATGAATAGCATATAGATCAAACCAGTTAAAAAGATAGCTGATAACATTAAAAAGATTAAAACAAAAAGTGTTTCCTACCAACTGTGTTATCGTCTGATATCCGAATAACTGGATTTGTCTCATCTGAAAAAAAAAAATTCGGATGGACGACATGGAAGCTTGCAATTTACGCCGCACAAAATATGCGTTAGTTTTGGACTGATTAATTTTATTTCCACACACATTCTGCATGTGGAACAAATTAATATCGTTAAATTCTTCAGGCAATTTACTACTGATGGGCCTATCGTAACTTAACTTGCCTCAGACCTTCTTTTAACACACTAATCGACCCCGAAAAATGAACTATGATTAATTCACGTGCAGATCGTGAGTCGTCATTTTTACATGTAAACAAACAGCACCACTTTAGTTTACGGGGCTGGTAATGGTGTTTAATGGAATATAATGGGAGGCAAGTAACGTGACGATATCTGTGGTAAATGTCCGAGGATTTTTTTGGAATCAAATATTGGTACAGAATGTGCTAAAATTTTGGTAGAGGCATCCCTGCTGATCATAACGATGTGTTAGTTTCTCTGTTGAATGTCCTAAAATAAAGAGTTTTGAATTTGCACCAGTTTTTACCCAAAATTTATGTCCCCTTAAAGGTGACGATCATGTATTTCACAATTTATGTTTTCCTTCCCCTATGGATGCTACACACCAAATTAGGTCAAGATAACCGTAGTAGAAGCTGAAGTGTTCAAATATTGACGCACAACGGACGAGAACAGATCGCAGGTCACCTGAGTCAGGTGACCTTAAAAGGGGTTAAAGTTGATTGATGATTATTTTTATGAATTAAAAAAATTGAAAAAAGTGTTCTTAAATAATAACGCTATTATTTTTACCTGGTATAACTTTTTCTGTAAATCCAATGACGTTTTTTGCCTCTATTTGGAAACAGTAGTTTTCTAAGGTTTCTGGATTTTTGACAACAAGCATGGGGTGAGGAAAAGAGGTCGATGTCCCTTTGTATTCGTCAGCATTAACATTTATTTGTTGTAGAGTTTCTGATTCCTTATCTTTCATGCTCCATTTCACAAAGAATGGAGCTGGGTTTGATTTTATCGTGATCATAAAACAATGACTACCATCTTCATTTTTATTAGTTCTTTCCAAAACAACATCAGGGACACCTATGAATGCAAGTTATTTCTTAATTAAGTGAATCACAATATCTTAGAATTGATTTATTTATGATTTTACCGGTAAATCCTGTTCAGATATCTTTAGCGAAATTCAGTCTTCTGCAATTGAATCAAGTGACATACCAACTTAAAATATTAAAATATCTATTAAACAAAGCTTCGTTGAATGAACCTTCTGAAAATTGTTACCTAGAACTATATCATCACTCTTAGTCGGGCCAACAGAGTTGATGGCAGTGAGTTGGTAATTGCCAGCGTCATGTTCGTTAACGTTATTGATGGTCAGTGACGGATCATCAGGACTCACTCCTGAATACTTTCCACCGCTTCCTTGTATGTCTAGCCTTTGTTCATTTTTTGTCCAATACACATCTTGGAGTGGAGGAGATTTGTCATACAGGTAGACGTCGCAGTTTAATCTGACTGACCGGTCTTTCGTTGTACATGTTGCATTAGAGATATTTGGACGATCTGTAACAGATTAAATAAAAAAACCTGTTATATCATTTTTTTCTTAAAACATACAATTTCTATTATTTTACTTGATATATAACGATGTTTATATATTGCATACTCCCGGTAACTTCCAGAAAATGTGTGTCACTCGTGTACTCTCCGATTTTGTTCCTCACAACAATTCTATAAAATTGTTGGTCATCAAAGGTGGTTTTTGGTAAACATAACACAGGAGAACTCGGATCTTCATTACTCCCATGATATTTATGCTCCCGAATGTCAATACGGTAAAATATATTTTCATCACAACTTTTTTGCCATTCTATTTGTTCAGGAGAAGGGCATGATGAAATCAAACAACTGAATCTAGTCTCCGATGCATGAACGACTGGTGTGTTTGTTGATATTTTTGCACTTGGTTCATCTACAAAACAACTAGTCTAATCATTTTTTTTTACATTTAGCGTAATCTAGTTAACTTTAAATTGTAATAGAAATTATTATGTAGTAAATAAAATCAGAAACACACGATATATTTGTTAAAGACAATCCATAACAATCTGATATCAAGCTTAATTTGGACATCATTTAATTTCTTATGTAAATTCCTATCAGAAAAGAACACTATTCTTTAAGCACATCCACATTTGCTGAATAATCATTGAAAATGAATAATCAAAATAACAGGATCTGTACAAAAATCTTTTAATAACGTTAGTTTTGAAGTAGATGTTATATATCCGTGTTTATATTTTTTAATTTTAAAAATAAAAGCTATTATTCATTAGTTCTTTCCTGCTTCAACCATCAATATGTTCAGTGTAATTCTTTCTGACCACTCAGAAAGTTTAAATCGTTTAAGAGTGAAAACATGACAATTTTCTTGGGTTAATTTAAGTCTGTGTTACTATTATATTATTACTATTATACTTCAATATTGTAGTTTCAATATATTATGTAGCTTTATTTCATGGATTTAGAGATCTTAAGTAGTGCACATTAAATATGTAGTATGAAAAATAAAAAGTATATACTGTTTGATTTTTTTTAATTGCAATTAACTTTAAGAATTGTATTGATGCTATCTATGTTTGTTGTATGTAAAATGGATTTGATTTATTTATAAGTCTCAACATCAATTCATCATTCTTGATGTTAGGGACAAGGCAAAATGGCAAATTTTCGTCACAATCGTTGATGATAGTCCTTACTGGCTGGTAGCTTGCACGAGATAAATGGTTGACACCGCATAAAAAAGTGCTAATCGAAAAGGTGCTTGATTTGCATCACTAGCTAAACTGATTTTGGTACTCTTGTGAAAATGCAGAAATTCAAATGGGATGCAGTAGTTTGTTTGCAACATTTATTTGGTGATTGCTAAACTTATTTTGGCTCATTCGTCCAGAAAAAATAAAGTTATTTTTATTTGTTTTTCATTATATTGTTTTTTATCATTTCAACGTTTACATAAACTATATATTAATGAGTATTTATAATCAATATTGAAATATTTATTTGTTAGAAACGTGTTTAACAGTATAATGAATTGTAGAATTAATTTAATATGCGATTTTATATGCGATTTTAACGGTTAAGTCAGGTTAAATTAAAATAATTTGATAGATTAGGGTTTATATTAATTATTTGGTATTTATTGATTTAATCTTTCAATTATTTCAAAATGTACATGTACTTATAATAACCACACTTCTTCAAAGTCCTATAGTAAACTCATCATTTAAGCTATCAGAATGATTTAATTAAGGACAATTTTTCATTCAACCTTACCATTTAAGATCAGTTCAATGTAAGAATCAAAAATTTGGTGGCCAGTCACGGATTTTCTTCATACTTTATATTTTATAGACTTTGATGAGTAAAAAAGCCTAACACTATTTATTTGTTGCTATGTGGTCCCGTTACCATGGTAACAGAGCGTAAAGATGTAAAAATGGCATTTTAATGCTTATTAGAGAACTTATTGTGAGTAATGTGCACAGCTTGGGGCTTTTAAGGTACAATATATTATTAAAGAAAATTGTCATTTTCAAGAAAAAGAAAAACAGTTATTGAGAAACACATATTTTTAAAGTGTTTACATGGTAACTAAAACGAAATTTCAAAATATAATTTTTTCCCCTTTAATTTCAATAATTATTGCATATCTTGAGTTATTTGGTACATACTATAATGGTTATGCAATTAAGATTTAAAAAAATAAAAATTATGAACCGTTGCTATGGAACCAAGCTGAAAAATGAAGTATTAACTACTATTTTGAGGCATTTTGAATGTGTATTATTCATATATAAAGTGTAGGCAAATCATATCCATTATTGAGAAAATATCAAGTATGTCCTAAACTTGAAAGCTATTTGAAACAAATCTGACATTTGCCGAAAATAATTGCTATGAATTTTTCAAAAGTAAGAATTTCTGTGTGATTTTCTACGCAACTTTAATTTCCATAGCGACAACGCTTTTATGTTAAATTACAAAGTTTTTTTGGTATACAATAATATTATAGGCTTTTTGTTTTTTAAAAGTTCCGACAAAAACATCTGCTAAAAATTTCTAACTTCAGGAATTACAGCATTTCAAAATTATCTTAAATTTTTCCGGTTTTTTAAAAACTTTTTTCGCACATTTTTATAATATGAATTCTCGAACTTTTTTGACAAGAATTTCGAGAAAACCCCGTATGAATCATGTTGTGTAATATTTAAAGATAGAATTAATTCCATCAAACTGTTTATCAGTAATCGAAACGATTCTAAAAATTGTACACGTCTGGATCCAAGCAATATTGAACTCTAGTCTCGTTCAACCAGACGCTCGGCTGTCTCCGTTAATATCCGACAACCAAGATAGATCTCTGCTTGTCGGAGATTTACGGAAGCCGAGCGTCTGGTTGAACGAAACTATATTTAACTCTGGTGTAGGAATACACCCAACTACTAAAAACAATTAAATTGTTCATACTTTATAAAATCTGACTATTTTCAAGGTATTTATAAATATGTTTCTTTTGAAAAACAATGGTACATCATACAGTACACGGAATTTATCTATTATTTTCAAGATCTACGTCTTGTCAGCAGTGATGATTTGTGCTTAGGTCCAAACACTGTGTCACTTTCGGTTTGCCAGCGTAAATGCTTAGGAGAGTTGATTAAAATCAACTCCCAAAAAGTATTACAAATCTAATATTATCATTACAAACATTTTGATTGATAGAGTTATTAGCATTACAATTAAAATAAATACTTATCTATTTGTTGAATATAACCCTTTTTTAAACATTCTCTTTGAATTCGTGTAGTGACACATTTAAGAATGAAGAGGCACTTGATAAATGTTACAAACTGTAGTAGATAAAAAACTTTTCGTCATGTTTAGCTAGTTGTTTTTTTTTAATTTGTTTTTGCTAAAACATACCTAAGATCACTACTTGTGATACAGATCCAACAGCATTTGACACAGAGCATGAATATTCACCCCTGTCTTCTTTGGTTGGGCAAGTAATCTTAAGGACACTGTTATCTAAACTTCCTCCACAATATTTATTATTTGTCAAATCCAGTGGCGTCTTATTCTTTGTCCACTTTATGTCATTGCTACGTGGAGAGTTTTCTGGTACTGTATGCGAGTAATGAATACAAATTTCTTCTTTGGTTGTAGAAACTTTTAAGTTGTATAACTGCGGCAGTTCTGTAATTTAAAATGATATATATATATATATATATATATATATATATAAAAGGAAAACCATCCATTTAGAACAATAGTAAATGGCCGCCAACATCCAACAGAGAAGCTTGCAGAATATGTAGAATCGAAATTGGAGGAGGCAAACCGATCGTTAAAAAGTTATGTACAAGACACTACGGATTTTTAAAGAAAACTTTCTACCGTAAATCAACCATTATCCAATTCCTCAATATTATTTTGTATGGACGTGAAAGCGCTGTATCCCAGTATACCCAGACAAGAAGCGCGGGAAGTAATAGCAAAAGTTTTAAATCAACGACAGAAAAAAGAAGTTGACACAAATAACATTTTACATATGATGGATGCTGTCCTGGAAAATAACAATTTTAGTTTTAACAAAAAACAATATATTCAAACAGAAGAAACTGCTATTGGATCCAAACTTGACAGAAACTATGCGTGTATATATATATGGGGGATTGGGAACGTATTCTTTTGGAACAGTGTAACATACAACCTCTTTTTTATGTTAGATATGCATGTATCGATGACATATTTGGAATCTGGTCAGGGACAGAAGCCGATCTCCTACAGCTTGATCTACGCTTTTCTAAATCTAGCATAGAGTTCCTAGATGTAAATATTTCTATTGAAAAAGGATTTCTTTCTACCGACCTGTACAGTAAACCTACTGACAAACACATGTACCTAAATAAAAAAATCCATCCACCCTGAATCTACAAAAAAATCTATACCATTTGGACTGGGTATCCGTGCGCGCCGAATCTGTTCAACAGATAAGGGATATTTCAAACAACGAGAGAAAATTAAAACTAATTTACGCAAATGTGGATATTCCAACAAGGAGGTCGAGGATCAGCTGGTGAAGGTGGATAAACTCAACCGCTCGGATTTATTGAACTACAGAAAAAATAACAAAAAGTGTAACCGTGTTCCGTTTGTGTTAAACTATTCCAGCGGACTACCAAATATTCATCAAATATCAAAGAAACGTCAAAAAATTCTCGAAAATTCCGACCGCCTAAAACTTGCGTTTCATGACACACCTATAGTGGCATTCAGGAGAGACAAAAACTTGAAAGGCATATTGGTCCATAAGAAACATAATAACCTTTTTTTTAAAAAAAAAAAAAAAACAACACTTATGCAAGCTGTGCGGTGCAAAAAAATGTGTTATGTGTAAATATATTATTTGTTCTGGCCAATTTCAAGATTCTAAGGGCAAAACGTATCGAGTTAAAATCATATCGATTGCAAGTCAAGTAATGTTGTTTATGGGGTGTTTTGTAAAAAGTGTAACAAAATTGTATATGTTGGGGAAACGGGGTGACTTTATATCAAAGACATGTTTTAAATTTGTCACTGATCAGGAGAGAAACTAACGACCCTGTAGCAATGCATTTTTATACTGACGAACATACAGTTGAGGATTATTCTGTAATAGGTATCGAAAAATTGTACAAAGATGAAACTTACAGAAAATTCAGAGAAAATTTGTGGAAGAAAAAATTAAATACTTATATGCCTTTTGGTATCAACAAAAGGGAACATTATTGTCTTTAGGCTACATTATTACTAGTTTGTATAGACATTTCCTTTATTTTATGTCCCGTTATCTATACATTTTTCATATATTACTTATTTATGTACTAATTACGGCTATCAATGTGCTTTCTATAGACTCTCACCTATATTTCATATGTTTTTGGCGCAATATTGTTGTATGACGTCACTTGCCAGACTGTATTCATATTGTGACGTCATAGTATATGTTCTACGTTGTGTTGCTATAGACAATAAACAACAACTGATGAAGACCGGTAACACGGTCGAAATATTTTGAAACAGCGTTTTAACCCTTTCGCTGCCACGTCAAAAAAGACGTTATTACGCCTCAGTGCCAAGCGTGACGTTATCAAATTCATGTTTTGACGTAACAATCTGACACAACGCGCCGTACCATTTGTTTAGCGTTGCGGGATGCAGTTTTGTGTTTAATCAATAATTTCTAATGTTATTATCGAAAACAATGGCTTTTTATCTTTTTCTCTGTCATTTCAAATAAGACGTTACGTCGTTCTTTTTTTTCTTTCTTTTTTAGCGTCGCCAAATAAAAAAGAAATGTATAGAAAACCACGTCTTTCAAAAAATATGAATTACTTCATTAACCATTTCTGTGCCACAGGGCCTATTTGAGCCTATTTGATTATCTACGTTAAGTGCCACAGGGCCTATTTGGGCCTATGGCAATTTGAAAAAGTATACATTAAAATAAAAAATAAAATTAATTATATTCAGGTTCTGTTTTTCATTACTGATTTTTTAAATTTGTATCAATATACATTGTATGATCTATGTGTTTGGTGAAATACTGCGGATAACGTCACAACGTAAAAAATGACATCATAATAATAACGTCACTACGTCACACAGCGCCAACTCGTTATCTGCGTTTTACCATGGCTGGCGTGTGGTTATTGTTTTAAAATAGATCCCGATGATTTTTCAGTCAGAACCGGAAAATAATATATGTCCTAATGCTCAACGTGGACCAAAGGAAAGGCCCCCTCCCCCACAGGAGCAAGACAAATCTTACTTTTTCCTTCTCTGCCATATAAACCTGGGGCTCGTTTAACATAACTGACTTTTGACTAAAATCTAAATCTTAAGACCAAAATTTGTCAGAAGATCTCACCATAGCTCACAAAATTGTTATATCTTTGGATAATCTTAAAAACTGTCAAAATACAGGTCTTAAGTCCAACTTTAACAAGGCGAGATCTAATACTTTGATCCACCGCCGAAGGCCGAGTATAATTCGAGAGCGCGCGACTTTTTTTTTCATGCTGCCGTTAGTGCTGATTTAAAAAAAATCAAATAAAACACATCGGTAATATCCATGCGGGTTTTTTTTTTTAATTTAAAACATAAATCGGGTAAATAGCTACTACAGATATCATCGTTCTCTGATATTGTATAATATGCAAGAAATCGAGAGAATATGAATCGCTTGAAGAAGACCGTGTGTCTTTTTTTACTTAGAATTGAAATATTGACAGAGCACCAAGAGAGGCATGTACCTAATATATTTTTTTCATTCAGAGTTAATTAATGAACGACAATATAAACTGCGATATGCCAAATAAGGAGGAATGGGGGAATGGGGCACTGAAAAAATTACTTTGATATGATCCCAGAACAAAAATTTAGTCAGATGATCAACATTTTAAAAAAAATCCATCTGGTAACATTTTACAGTAGTTTTCATGCATATAAAAAAACAAAACTATATCTTTGGACAGAACAACAAGAAATGCATGTAATAACTTATTTGGAGATAATGGTGATGCTTCTTCGACCGTGTTCGAGATCAAGACTTCAGCGCAACCCCCCCCCCCCCCCCCCCGGCGGTTCGAGTCTTATTGATATCTTTTTCGTATCTTCTGTCTCCTTCATCAGAGCATTTCCAACAGAGACATTCTTTTTTGAAACTAAATTTCAACCGTGTCTCTAAAATTGGACACCGCACATCATAGACATTTAATTTGGTTCTGTCCGGACGGACTTTCAAGTCATTACCTGTTTTATGGTCACAAAGAGCATCTTCTGTGTGTACAGACGCAAATATAACGGTAAACGAAGGAAAGATTTCTAAGACTGTAATATACTTTATGAAGATACTTTTTATTCTTTCAGTTTATGTATAATTTTAGTATATAAAATATATCAATGTTTTAATCACAAAATTTTATCATTATTATATTTTAGACAACTCAGTTGGTTAAGCGGATTTAATCACTAAAACAAACTGTAAAACCACAAGTTGGTAAAAAAAAAATCCTTAGCTCGAATCGAGATATAGAATGTAAATATTTTGCATTTCATAACTGTTATATTTCATCGTATGATGATGAACTATGTGTAATCGTTAACTTTCTTAGGTCTATATTGGTTTTTGACTCTTTGAATATTAGAACTATAATATAAATCACAATCGTAAATGTATCAATAAATAAGCTAAGATATTAGAGAACATTAAGAACAAAATTATACATCTTTTTCCGAGAGGTCAAACGTTTACAACTTACGATCGTGATTGTTAATATAACACGTATGATGTGGTAAAAGTTTTTACTTTGTATGGAATAAAATGTAAATATTAAGATAGTGTTCCCCTGTCCGAGAAAAGGAAGATTTTAAAACATACAAATAATTTAAAACTACATAGTCAGATTTTTTTTGGCTATGAGAGTATCAAATGTTTTTCTATAGACCAAAACTATTAGAAATACGCCTATTTACACAAGAAAAATCCGTCTCCTTTCAAAGTTTGAATTATTTAAAGTACTTAAAATTTTTCTGTATGAGAACAGAAAACAAACAAACAAACAAACAAACAAACGAACTCCATCTTGGGAATGTTTAGAACCGGAAACCGTTTAGTTTCGTTCCCGAATGATTGGGTTTATTCAACCCGCATGTGATGTATCGATTGTATACAAAACACTTTTCCAAATGTTAGTGAATAAAATGTACCGACGTTTATTTTTGATTTGAATTTTTTTCATAGTCGTAATACAACCATACCCGCCTTGACCTCAGCAGCGAATTTTATTGTGAGACGAAAGAAATCAATACAATTTATGTCGTTTGTTTTTGTAAATAAATTGTGTACATCACTTTTTCAGTAAAATATGGCTTAATTGACCTGGAAAACTACTGCCATGTCGATTAGGATACACATACTTAGCATAGCCATCGTATAAAAGCGAACACAAAATTTTAAATGAAATCGGGCATAGCAGCTTTAAAAAATTAACGATAAGCCTATATATTATTCTATTTACCGTGAATGGACTAAACACGAAATGTTTTCTTGATCCGCGCATGCGGTAACAAACATACACTATATCAATTTTCTCGCTTAATAAAGCAATAGCATACAGTGTAATGAGAAATGAATATTGAGCAGCGTTTTCATCACACAAAATACCTTTACTGAGGTTAGCGAGAAGTTTTTAATCACAAAATAATTTCTCAATGTATGTCATTTCTTCTTTAAACTCTCTATATATAAATCACTGGCGTTGGAAGCAAATCGAAAGTGAGTCGGGAGGGGTAACGTATACTTCCAGCAAAAAAAAATAAAATAATTCTTACCTTCCGAAAAAATTTCCTTAGATCATTATATTCCTAATCCGTGGGGGGGGGGGGGGGGGGGGGGACTAGTATGCCTATGACTCCAACTTCCCAATAATTTAATCATTTCAAAGTAAATTTAGGAACAAATATTTTTCTTGCGAGAAAAAGTGGGGGGGGGAGGGGGGGATAACCCTCTATGATGCTGTGTGCCTAATGGTTAGGTCTAACTTTGCAAAAAAAAGTGGGGTGGGGGCTAAGCCCCCCTTAGCCCCCCCCCCCCCCCCCGATTCCGACGCCTTTGTAAATTACATTGCAGGTGGTGACTGTTGGAAAGTTTCATTTGTTCATGTTTTGTACATTGCAGTGCGATACAATAAACTTTCTAAAACACGGAACGCGGTGATTCGAAACTTCACCCAAATGACTGTACGAGCATAAACTTTAATGGACGTTTATGCTTGCGCGATTTCATAGAAATGATTATTAAAACGAACAAGGAATTACTTACCAATCTAGCACTGTCATTTTTTGTCTGTGTGTCTGCCTATCTAACACACATTAAAAATCAATTCCTTTTGCGAATTTCTTAAACTGCATCATGATAAAACTTTACAGCTGCAGCAAGCAATACCCGCCTCTTGACCACTAACAAATTTGCGTTATACTAATTAATTAGTTTTTGAAAATTATCCGCTATTAATGACAATGATTGTTACAAAAATATCGTATTAATGATGCATACAGGCTCTAAAACAATGTAAGTTGGTTATATAAAATCGCTTTAAAACATTTGGTGTTTCCCTTAATTACACATATAGTTTACTGTTGATCTAATATGGTTTGTACATGATCAGTAAATCCCATACGGTGCGAGACCGAATGAAGATGTTTTAAGAATAAATGTCCAAATTATTCGGGGGAAAAACTTAGTTATTGCTATTTAGACCATATACTTTCGTGATAACTATTTGATAAACCCGACCCATCAGTTCCATTTTTTACAATTTGAGGGAAACTATGGTGTGAAAAACAGTCAACCTACTTAAACTCTTTGGGAACATGCATCATTAACCCTTTCGCTGCCACGTCAAAAAAGACGTTATTACGCTTCAGTGCCAAGCATGACGTTATCAAATTCATGTTTTGACGTAACAATCTGACACAACGCGCCGTACCATTTTTTTTTAGCGTTGCGGGATGCAGTTTTGTGATTAATTGATAATTTCTAATGTTATTATCGAAAACAGTGGCTTTTTATCCTTTTCTCTGTCATTTCAAATAAGACGTTACGTCATTCTTTTTTTTCTTTCTTTTTTAAGCGTCGCCAAATGAAAAAGAAATGTAAAGAAAACCACGCCTTTCAAAACAAATGAATTACTTCATTCATGATGCATGTTCCCAAGCTTTAACAAATACGTACATTTTTTAAAATAATCACTTTCCTATCGTGTCAATCCTTTATTATAATCCACGCGTACATGTGATTGTTTATCATGGAAATTGTAATTAGTCTATAAAATCTAACGCATATATCTCTTATTTCTTTGTTTGCATATATAAATTTCACGATAAAAAATATATCTGATTAGAGAGAGAGAGAGAGAGAGAGAGAGAGAGAGAGTTTAGTAGGTTGACTTTAAAAATTTAATTAATCATCGGATTTTTTTTCTAACCTTATGACATGCAATGCAAACTTAATCATGTTTGTCACACAAGAGTTTCCCTCAAATTGTGAAAAATGGAACCAAAAATCTCAGTTGATGCATGGGGCGGGATTATCAAATACATTTAGTTATCACGAAAGTATACTGTCTAAATAGCAGTACTAAGTTTTCCCCCCAAATAATTTGGACATTTTTTTTTCAAAAACATCTTCATTCGCTCTCGCACCGTATGGGATTTACTGACCATGTACACACCATATTAGATCAACAGTAAACTATATGTGTAATTAAGCACAACACCAAATGTTTTAAAGCGATTTTATATAACCAACTTACATTGTTTAAGAGCCTGTATGCATCAGTTATACGACATTTTTGTAAGAATCATTGTCATTAATAGCGGATAATTTTCAAAAACTAATTAATAAGTAAAACGCAAATATGTAGGTGGGTATTGCTTGCTGCAGCTGTAAGGGTTTATCATGATGCAGTTTAAGAAATTCGCAAAAAAAGGAATTGATTTTTAATGTGTGTTAGATAGGCAGACAGACAGACAAAGAATGACTGTGCTAGATTGGTAAGCAATTCTTTGTTCGTTTTAATAATCATTTCTATGAAATCGCGCAAGCATAAACGCCCATCCAAGTTTATGCTCGTACGGTCATTTGAGGGTATTTCGAATCACCCCGCGTTCCGTGTTTTAGAAAGTTTGATGTATCGCACTGCAATGTACAAAACACGAACAAATGAAACTCTCCAACAGTCATCACCTGCAAAGTTATTCATATATAGAGAGAGTTTTAAGAAGAAATGGCATACATTAATAAATTATTTTGTGATTAAAATCTCAGTAAAGGGAATTTGTGTGATGAAAACGCTGTTCAATATTCATTTCTCATTACACTGCATGCTATTGCTTTATTAAGCGAGAAAATTGATACCGTGTATGTTTGTAACCGCATGCGCGGATCTGGAAAACATTTCCAGGGGGTGTCTAAGGGATAATTTTGTTTTCCAAGGTTGGAGAGGGGGTTTGAGGCCTATTTCGGGAATTTTGCTATGTAATCTTATTAATTTGAATTTTCCAAGAGGTGGAAGGAGGTGTCCAGGCACCCCTTCTACGTCCGCACATAAAACAACGAAATGTATTAAACATGCGTTTTTACACATACAAATGACTGTATTAATGATTTCGCAAATAGAATAATATATAAGCTTATCGTGAAATTTTTAAAGCTGCTATGTCCGATTTCATTAAAAATTTTGTGTGCGCTTTTATACGATGGTTATGCTAAGTATGTGTATTATAATAGATATTGCAGTAGTTTTCCAGGTTAATTAAGCCAATGAGAAAGTGATGTACACAATTCATTCACAAAACAAACGACATAAATTGTATTGATTTCTTTCGTCTCATATAAAAATTCGCTGCTTAGGTCAGGGTGGGTATGATTGTATTACGACTTTGTAAAAAAAAAATCAAATAAAAAATAAACGTCGGTACATTTTATTCACTAATATATGGAAAAGTGTTTTGTATACAATCGATACATCACATGCGGGTTGAATAAAGACCCAATCATTCGGGAACGAAACCAAACGGTTCCCATTTCTAAACATTCCCAAGATGGAGTTGGTTTGTTTGATTGTTTTGTTTTTTGTGTTTCCATACGTAAAATTTTATTTACTTTGAATATTTCAAACTTTGAAAGGAGATGGTTTTTGCTTGTGTAAATAGGCAATTTAAGTTTCTAATATATTTGGTCTGTATGGAAAAATATTTGATACTCTCATAGCCAAAAAATCGGACTATGTAGCTTTAAATTATCACTATGTTTTAAAATCTTCATTTTCTCAGATAGGTGAACACTATCTTAATATTTACATTTTATTCCATACAAAGTAAAAAATTTTACCACATCATAGGTGTAATATTTACAATCCCGATCGTAAGTTGTAAACGTTTAAACTCTCGGAAAAAGATGTATAGTTTTGTTCTTATTGTTCTCTAATATCTTATTTATCTTATTTATCGATACAACTACGATTGTAATTTATATCATTGTTCTAATATTCAAAGAATTAAAAACAACATAGACCTAAGAAAATTAACGATTATACATAGTTCATTATCATACGATGAAATATAAGTTATGAAATGCAAAACATTTACCATTCTACATCTCGATTCGAGCTAAGGAGTTTTTTGTTACCACCTTATGATCTTGCAGTTTTTTAGTGATTAAATCCGCTTGACCAACTGAGTTATCTAAAATATAATAATGATAAAATGTTGTGATTAAAACATTGATATATTTTATATACTAAAATTATACATAAACTGAAAGAATAAAAATTATTTTCTTAAAGTATATTACACTCCTAGAAATCTTTCCTTCGTTTACCGCTATATTTGCGCCTGTACACACAGTAGATAATCTTTGTGACCATAAAACAGGTAATGACTTGAAAGTCCGTGCGGACAATACCATTCATGTGAAAATGTCTACGATGTGAGGTGTCCAATTTTAGAGACACGGTTGAAATTTAGTTTCAAGAAAGAATGTCTCTGTTGGAAATGCTCTGAAGAAGGAGACAGAAGATACGAAAAAGGTATCAATTGGACTTGAAGCGCGCACGCGGGGGGGGGGGGGGGGGGTGCACTGAAGCCTTTATCTCGAACACGATCGAAGAAGCATCACCATTATATCCAAATAAGTTATTACATGCATTTCTTGTTTTTCTGTCCAAAGATTCAGTTTTGTTCTTTCACATGCATGAAAACTACAGTAAAATGTCACCAGATTGAATTCTTTTAATGTTGATCATCTGGCTAAAATTTTGTTCTAGGATCAGATCAAAGTAATTTTTTCAGTGCCCCATTCCTCCTTATTTTATATATCGCAGTTTATATTGCTGTTCATTAATTAACTCTGAATGAAAAAAATATATATAAAGCACATGCTTCCTTTGGTGCTCTGTCAATATTTCTAAGTAAAAAAAGACACACGGTCTCCTTCAAGCGATTCATTTTCTCTCGATTTCTTGCATTTTATACAATACCAGAGATCGATGCTGTATGTAGTAGCTTTTTACCCGATTTATGTTTTAAATTTAGAAAAAAAAAACGCATGGATAATACCGATGTGTTTTATTTGGGTTTTTTTAATCAGCACTAACGGCAGGATGAAATTAAAAACGTCGCACACACTCGAATTATACTTGTCCTTCGGTGGCGGACTAAAGTATTAGCTTTCGCCATGTTAAAATTGGACTTAACGAGGCCGAGTACAGAACGAGTACGCACGCTTTCGCGCAGCGTTTCATTTGTATTGTGACGTCATCTTTTTGCTTGGTTGACGCCGTGGCGTGATAGTTTCAACTGCAGATATTCAACGAAAATTGTTGAAAATATCTCGTTTGATGCGTGAAAATAATGTTATATTGTGGAATAAACATAAATGTCTCGAAGTATTTATAAGCTATATTTGGGCTCGGGTCGAAAACGTGAAGAGGGTTCAGCAAGCCTAGCCCTCTGTCATGTTTTCTTAACCCGCCTAAATATAGCTTAATTCATATATTTCAAGGCAGTAACCATGTATTTAATATTAATGACCCTTAATATGTGATGTTATATATATTTTTTTTATTACTTAAATATGTCTGAATGTTTTAATAATACTATATAGATCACCTTTCCGCCTTTGTCAAGTAAAAAATAGCCATTATCGGACGAATCTGGGAAATTGGGCATGCAAAAATCAACTTTGATAAGACCCCTGGAACAAACCTGGAGGTAAAAGGTTTTTTTTTATTTGACCATTTAATGCCTTTTAGCAATGACTTTAATACGTAGAACAGAAAAAGAAATCCCTAGGGCAGAAGTTTTGATAAAATGTAAAAAATATGCAAAATTGATACATTTCAAGCAATATCCCATAGGGTCCTATGTTAAAGATTAACAAACTTTGAGATGACCCCCTAAACAAACGATGTGGTAAAGGTCTTATTTTTTAATCTTAAAATAATATTTTTCTCAGTAGAAATTAATGTAAAAAGTTTCATCCAAAAATCTAGGGCAGAACAAATTAGACCCGGCCTCGTTAAGACCTGTATTTTGACAGTTTATAAGGTTATCCTAAGATATGACAATTTTATGAGCTATGATGAGATCTTATGAAAAGTTTTGGTCTTAGATAGATTTTAGTCAAAAGTCAGTTATGTTAAACGAGCCCCAGGTTTATATGGCAGAGTAGGAGAAAGTAAGATTGGTCTTGCTTTTGTGGGGGAGGGGGCATTTCCTTTGGTCCAGGTTGTGCATTAGGACAGATATTATTTTCCGGTTCTGACGGAAAAGTCCTGGCGATCTATTCACAAAAACCATACGCCAGCCATGGTAAAACGCAGACAACGAGTTTACGCTGTGTGACGTAGTGACATTATTATTATGATGTCATTTTTTACGTTGTGACGTTATCAGCAGTATTTCACTAAACACATACATCATTGGATGTATATTGATACAAATTTAAAAAATCAATAATGAAAAACAGAACCTGAATATATTTAATATTTTTTTTATTTTAATATATATTTTTTCAAATTGCCATAGTCCCAAATAAGCCCTGTGGCACTTAACGTAGATATTCAAATAGGCCCAAATAGGCCCTGTGGCACAGAAATGGTTAAAGTTTTTTATTATTCATTGAAAAAGAGACTTTGGATATATATATATATATATATATATATATATATATATATATATATATATATATATATATATATATATATATATATATATATATAATCCAAAATGAGTAAAAGTTAATCCACACAAGTAATAAATAATAAAAAATAACAGAAAGCCGATTCAAAACTCTACCGGTTTCATTATAATCTTCTCAGGAATGGCGAAAACGTTTGCGGTTAATAGGATCAATTTGTGATTTTATTCTGGATATTTATCATTTTTAAATTATTTAAAACTGTGCCGATTTATTTTTTGTTGTATTGGGAAATTATATATATATATATATATATATATATATATATATATATATATATATATATATATATATATATATATATATATATATATATATATATATTTTACTCTGTGCCGGATAATTGTGCCGCTTAAGCTGCATATATCGAAAAATTCAAATATGCCATATCATAGACCATTGCTTAAAGAGTTAACAACCACCTTTGTTATCAGTGTATCTCATCGGTCAGGTAAGATATTTACCTTTCAAAAATAAATTCCTATAGTAAAATAATTTTTCTCATAGGAAAATCAATATTCCTATAGGTAATTTGAAATTTCCAATCGGAATACAAGAACTTCCTATAGGAATTTCAATTCCGATAGGATTTGATAAAATCCGATAGGAAAACTTAATATCCTATAGGAAAACCACATGTCTGAATCAAATTCCTACAGGAATTGCCATTCTCCTATAGGAAATATAATTTCTACAGGACTTTTTAAAAATCCTATAGGATTACCAATATTTCCTGTAGGAGAGTCAAATCACCTTTGGGAATTATTATTTTCCGATGGGATATTAATTTTTAAAGGTAAATATCTCACCTGTAAGGTGAAACACACTAAAAACAGAAGTGATTATATACTCTCTAGACAATGGTCTATCATTTGGTATACATGGATTTTTTTCGAAACTGCATCTTAAGCGGGTGCAAAAATGCCACCTTGGCACTGGCATAATTATCCGGCACAGTGTTATATAATTATATGTGTGTGTGTGTGTGTGTGTGTGTTTGTAAGCCCTGTGAAGTTGGCCGAATACCAAGTTTACACACCAATCAACTTATCACCTGAAAATCAAATGGACACCCGAACTCAGGTGTTCAGTTGAAATAACGTCATTTTCGTGTTCCTCTCACTAAATTCCACCAGAAAAAATAAAAAAAGTATGAGTGTTTCTTTGACACCAATTTCCTAATTTTTTTCACACAGTGTGTGTGAAATTTTATGCTCCATTTTCCCCCTTTACACAGAAAAATCTGCGCATGCGCAAATGTCATATCGAAAGTTGTTTATAATGGCGGAAGTGAAATATGTTGTGACCTACAAGTGACATGTTCCTTGGATATTTGATGTCACAGTGATGTTTAAAGGTAAGTTTTTGAATTCTATGATTTAGTTTCGAATGATGGCTTAAAGAAATCAATTAATGATACACGTGTATCGCTTCTAAAACTGTTTTTTAACAACAAATCACGAATGCATTTCCTTTTCTAAACTACGAGCTGGATAGATTCTATCTATTAACAAAATATTTACATTGTAAAACATTTATAATAGATAATTTTTGTACTAAAATCTACATCATTTATTCCCACTTGGTTAAAACAACGACTTATATTCTAATATTGATAATGCGTTTTCATTATATCGTGTTTGTTTACTTAGACGATGTTTAAAATTGTCTACATTTAGATATATAAGCATTGAAAAAAATGTGGATTATATAAGCCCAAGGCAAAAGATAACAAACAATATATAAATATAACACTAGATCTAGACTCATTTGTTTATATTCATATGATTAACGTCTTCCGTTTCCAATGGAAACTTTCTACGGTCTGAAAGTAAGGAGAAAAAAGTAAATTAGGAAGATAAATGCTAGGTATGTTTTAACAATGAATTACAGGATTATTCTCGTAAAACTATGCTTCAATACAATATAAAGTGTAAGTGTACGGTGGTTTTGCCTGGTCAGACGATACAGCAAAACCATTCTATTGAAGTAATGTAATAATTATTCTATTTTGCATTTGTGTTTTCTTTTATGAAAACCGCTTTACTATATGTCTAGTTCTTGAAGAAAATGAGAAATGTAGCTATTTTTTTAAACAATGGATTAAAATCGACAGAGTACTTTCGATATAGGTAACGGGTGCTTTCGTCCCTTGTGAATTTGCTACTAACTTTTTTTTTACAATGCAATGTGCTTGTTTATTGGTCAAAAGAAGTTTTGGTGAACGTGTTCAAAGATCAGACAGTTATAGAATATGAAAAATAATCAATGATATAAACATGGACAGATACAAACAGGACAAGGTTGTTATTTAATATAATCATTTTGAAGCAATGGATTCACTCACTCTGACTCTAAGTCTCGCTGATTATAAATCATATACATGCTGTGGATACATATAACACCAAATTTGTACATGTATTACCACGTCATACATAACAATTTATCAGATTTATCTTTGAATAATGTAGTTCATATATTAAATGGTATTTGGAGGGGGGGTGGGGGGTTGTTGTTGTTGTTGTTGTTAAAACAGAAATAATGATAAGAATTGAAATTTTAGCATTTCATTAATCATATTTTTGGAGAAGGCAGAAGCTGTATTGGTTAAATATAAAAACAAAATAAATTTAAAGAAGCTTTAGAACAAAGTTATAGTAAACATGGTCAAATTGATCTGTAACCCTTTTAGATGGTGTAGGTTTATTCATAGAGATATATATACTAACACATGTACATACATTGTACATGCCAGATTTACGATGTAATTTACTACATCTGGACATGCCATACTAAGTTTTACTTTCTTGTTGTTTGACTACAAGTTTACTTTGTAAATAAAACAAAATTTAAAACGGAACAAAAAATTAAAATAGATATACACATATACATTGTACATGTATATAAATTATAAACATCAAATGCAATGTTTTGTAACAATATTCAAAGTTTTATCTCAACTTTACTTCTCAACAACACTAAAATTTCAAAATATGAGAACAGAAGCTATTTGTCCTCCTCTAGTGCTTAATTTTATGGAATAAATATCATATTCGCTCTGAACAGAGACATGAATAACATAATAGTATGCCTCTGTGTACATGTACAATTCTTCCATGCACTCTTAGAAAAGATTAAAATGTAAAACAAAATTCTGAGCGTATATGAATAAATCACATCATGAAACTGATACCACCGCGATAATGTACAAGTAAGTATTACTATACATCAAAATAGTTAGGATAAAATGACCCGGGGCGAATCAGCCATTGGTCAAAACACCGTAAAACCTATATTTTCGAAGGAAGTCATGTGTTCGGAGATTATATATCAAATTAAGAGTCTGGGACAGTTGTTTTTTTTAGTGGTGAGTACATGATTCCTATTATAAGGTGGTCGTTCGTGTTTATAAATGTACAACACGTTGAGAAAATTGCCTACAGCTGTTATTGTTATGTTAATTGTTCGAATTTTCTCTACAAGCTGTCACTTTGTTGTGGAAAGGATTTAATTCTTATGTAATCTTGACCATGGTGACAAGATGCTACTTTTGTATGTTCAATATACATGTAATTCATGCTAGGCCCTATAATTCAATGTAAAGTCTTTAATTTATTCAGTTAATAGTTTGTTTATACATGTACATGCAGGTGTTCTTGAAAATCCAATCTGTGGAAAGATGCATCTTTTTTTATTATTAAAACAAGCACTGTCGCAGATACTGCTCAGTATGTTTCATCCTGATCCTATAAGTTATGATATATTTTACATGTACCTTTTAAGACATTTAGGAAATAATTTCATGCATCTTTACATATAATTGATAAATAAATAATACTTTTCACTACCTTTACAAAAATAACTTGTGAAATGTTTAAAAACTGTACTGACGTGCAACCAATTCTCGCCAGTACATTGTGATGTCATTTTTCGTATATGATTTTATATGTTGATATATGACATCACAATGTACTGGCGAGAAATGGTACTCGATGAGAACTGGTCGCACACCAGTATACATGTATTTGCCGATATCAGAGAAATAAATCTATACATGCAGTGTCACTGACATATACCAGTATGTCGTAGCATAACAATCTCTGCCCTCTTCCAGTTAAATAAAATCAGTCAGTACTAGTAGAATAGCACTCCAAATCAGTTATGTATTGGATTAGATAATTGTATAATCATTTTAGTATTAATGTATTAATCATCAGTATATATATTAATCTCACATCTTCGCAAGTCAAGGATTTATGATAAACCATTGCCTTGTGAAGAGGAGCAGAATGGATCTTAAATCCTCAACTTGCAAAGATGTCATCTCAAGGCGTTTGTTTTTTTAATAATTAATCTTTGATTGGCACGGGACAATGACATAACATGAAACAGGTCACATTTGATTTGTCTAAGATGATATGGACAGACCTCAATTATGTGTAAGCATCAGATTAAGAAAAAGGTATAAAAAGCTATGACATTTGCTAATGAATATTTTCATAACAATAACTTTACAACTTATTTGAAATCATGCATCCGATGCAAATTATCAAAAGTTTTTAAAACTATTAATGCTTTTGAGTTTATGACATGGTGTTACTGTATGTGACATTATTATGCCTTATGTCAGTTTGTCGCTATATATTCAATACTTATTTATTTTCGCATAATATACAAAAGATTTATATAGCGTAAGCATATAGCCGAAATAGAGCACGGTATGGAACGCCATTGCTGCCTTATAGCATAAAACTTTAGGTGCATTCCATAGCACGGCAAATGTTTTCAATGATAAACTTCCAAGCACGACAGCGGGTTTCGAAATCACGACGCTACAATCATTCCAGTATGAAGCCCAATGCGTTACCGCTACGCTATATTAGCTGATAATGAATGGACGGTATCTATATATAAAAAACGTAGATATATACGACTGACATCAAGCAATTAAAATTATTAATCTTTTTAAAACACTTCATTATTGATGGTAATTTTAAAGTTAAAGTTTCTGATAAACTTTTGAACAAATTGATTGAACATATTTGTCAAAGAAATTCTACATGAGGATCACAAAAACATTTTTTTAAATGACACTTGATAATGAATGTACAAGAAAAAAATTCAATGAGATTTCGTCTGCTAAACATTTCGAGTTTTCTCGGTAAGGTCAAACGTCTCTCATTTCTTGAAAAGAACATATAAACCTTTGTTGACTTTTAATTTTACAACAACTTGTTGATTAAATAAACAATCAAATCAATTGATTAATTTGAAGAAAAAAACAACAAACGCTTGCTTTTCCGGTGATTATTTTTAGGGACTAGTCAACACTTAGACGTCACAGCTACTTATAGCAAAGCATGTCAGTATATTTAACAGTCTGCATAATAATAACAATAGTATTATGTTGTGCTTTGTGCATGTATTTGCCTAAATAGTAGTCAGGGTTTGATACATAGTGCAGGAGCTGGAAGCTACTTATTATATAAGTAGCATTATTTGATTTTAAAAGAGCCCACACAGTTTCAAATAAATCAATGAGTACTTAACCATTGCTCGACTTAATGCTCCAATTAATCGACTAAGTCAACCGAGTAAAATGGACATCCCTTATACATATAAATCATTTATTACCTTGAAGTTAATGTTTCAAATATGTTTGAAATAGGAATTACACAATAAAATCTGTTTTAATTTAATTAATTTTTTAAAAATGTAATGAAATGGTAAGGGAAAAAGTTTCAATGTTGACATGCATCCATTTCTTTATTTGAACAGATTTATCAGTATTTGATACTTGCTCAAAGATGGATCTTACCCACATATTTGGACAAAGAATAGAGATTTTCATGGGATTTTTCTCAAGAGGTCTAATGCAGAATAAAAATTAGGAGTCTGGACAGAAGTGAATATGTCACTTTGTGTATCAATGGACTAAACCTATCTTGAGCTGGTAAGTCATTTTCCAGAAATAGATTAAAACAAAGTTTTGATTAGAGTATGGTATTAATATACATATATTATATATAAGTACCGGTAAAGCAATATGTAGTCTTACTCTCTCAGTTTGTATGTCTGTCCAGTGGTTCTTCTCTCTCTCTCTCTCTCTCTCTCTCTCTCTCTCTCTCTCTCTCTCTCTCTCTCTCTCTCTCTAGCTTCCAAGCAGAGAGGTTCAAATCATTTCAATTTGTATAGCAGGTTTATGTAAACACTTTGAAAGTAATTTTCAACCCATTACCTAACTTGAATTACTTAGCATGCAACATTTAAATTAGTTTTCATATTTTTTATGCCCCCCCCCCCCCTCCAAAAAAAAAACACCAAACTTTAATAAAGTACTAGTTAATTTTTTATCAGATCAGCTAGCCTTATTTGAGTGCATATTAATTATAGCCCATAACCCAAGTTTTGTTTGCTATGACATGTACTTTTGTAAATTTTGAAAGAACTCTAAAAGTCGAAGATTTGGTATTTATATAAAATTATAAAAAATCAAAACTAATCTTAACTGTAATTTTTTTTCAAATTCATTTAAAATGTGGTTATCTTTTGTACACGACCTGTCCCCAACATTTTTTTCAAAATAAAACAATTTGAATTGGAAATGAGAGGAAAAAAATAGATTGATAATAAAGTAAGATAGGAAATATGCATAAATAGATAAAATAACTTTTCAGAGTAAAATAATAAACATGTCTTTTTGTTAAATTATTCTTAAAATTAATCACATTAATGCATTAAATTTAATTACAGTCAAACTTCCTATCTCAAACTAGATGGGACTGTTTAGATAGATCGAGATATCCGAGTATTTATGATATCGAGGGTGATATACTTCAAAAAGTGGTTGGGACCTAAAAATCACTTCGACACTTACTATTGTATTTGAAATCTCAGTGTTCGACATATCGAAGTATAACTGTATTAGCAAAATATACAAAGCTGGATTTTGATGAACACATGCATCTTTTTTATAATGTGATTAATTTATTGAATGGTTGATGATAAATTGATGATTTTGAGCAATCAAACTAAGCATTGCATGTATAATATAAGTATTTGACAAAAGAAAACAACCTGTTAAAATAAAAAATTGTTATCAGCTTAAATGCTCAACCAATCACAGAACAGCTCGGCTTAACATCAGTTGTATAATTATCAATGCTATGAAATACACATATTGTCCAAAATTTGAAATGCTGTTTCCTAACATAATTCCCAAGAGAGAGAAAGATAGAGAGAGAGAGAGAGAGAGAGAGAGTGACTGACATGTACAAAAACAGATAGGGGACTACAAATGCAGGTATGTAAAGGCTTCCCGATTTAAGGTAGCTCTCGGGTTTGCTGATGTCACAATAGAATTTAGCATAAAGTGTTGACCATCAATCGGTCATAGCAAACCCATACTTTTTTTTTTTTAAATGACAAATGATCCCTAAAAACATAAAAGGAAATATCTCAAAAAGCTTACATGTAGTTTATATAAACATTTATAATTATCACATGCTAACCATTTAAAATCAGGTGAAATACATTGTTACATTTTGTTTAATAAGGTATGATTGTGCGTTGGAACTCTTCTATTTAAAATCATATTTAGACAAGAAAATAAATTGCCGTGAATCGTATGCATAAGCTTCGCTTCTTTAATTACAATTATAACTTCTGTATTTTCAACCACTGATCTAACTAGAGGTTCTATTAAAATTTATTTGGCTTTAGCTAATAAATGTATGCGATTACAAACTGATTATGACAAGAGTTGTATGGTAATTAATTTTGCATTTATTGACTCAGAGTATTTACATGTTCTAATGATGAGTAAATATGCTAGTCTTGTCAATCAACTCATTTTTATTTTTTGGTTCTCAGACGTAAGAAAATGATGACGTCGGGCTTACGTTATGATGATAATATAGGGTTTTGCAAAATCTTTTCAATATTTGAAGTTGTTTTGCGAAAAATTGGCCGCGAACACATATTGATTATTCTTTATGAATTGATTCAACATTATCTCTTCTGTTGTTGTGTTGAGTACAATTAAGTACGTCTAAATCGTTTAAAAGTTTGAATCGTAGTTCTGAAATGTGTTTTCCGTTTAAGATATGCAATTTACTATGTATATTTCATTGAAATGGCGTTGCCAATGATTTTATCATGGACACTGTGTTTGAAACATTATAACATTATAACCACGCAGACAAATCTTATAAATTTTCAGGGAAGGCTTTCTCACAAGCAGTAAACCTGCGAGCTACTTGTTTGTACCTCATACGATATGATGTCATAGTTAACTTTTAAACGTCACGATCTGCATTCCTTTCGATAGTTCTCATGGATTTAATGTATTAATAGTAATCAACTTAAAATAGAATCATACATTATTAAGTGAAATATATTGTGACAAAAATAAAACCACTGGTTTCCTTTACACAGACGCTGTTGTTAATACTGGTGATATTATCAATATTTATTATGCATGATTTTTATTGATTTCACATGTAGAAATGCACAAAAAGTGTATCATACAATTCACAGCAGTCTATTATAGCCTCTGCATTTTTATTCATTCACAACAAAATTTATGACAACCTTATGATAAATAATATTTCACAATATTTAACCAGAAAACAATTTTTTTAAATTTTGGAAATGTTTAAAGTTTCAAAGCCCCAGCGGGTTTGAACTCATGACTTATCGACAGGTTCGTAGTTAATGCTCTAACTAATTGCGCTATAATGCTGTTAGGTTACAATTTCGGGGGGGGGGGGGGGGGGGGGGGGGGGGGGGGGGAATCTTACTTAATTTATTGTTCATTTTGATCAGAAATATGCCAGATTAATGGAGGTGTGCCATACCACCATAAGGTGTTATTGGACATCTGTCAGTATTAAAAGCATGTAATTATAATTATACTTTAACCGGTTTAGAATTTTCAAATTTTACCATATATTTAACCAAAATATACTTGTATGTTTTAAAAAAGTTAACCATCTAACCGCCCACTACGCTACGCTGTTTGGTGGCAGTTTGGGAAAAAACTATATAAATAGTACATCACAACATGAAAGTGTCCCATACCACCTTAAGTCTTGATTTACATCGAGTGTAGAGTAAATACTACATGTACAAGTGTACAGCTTTTTTATGAAAGAGGCTGCTATACCTCTAGCTATTCTAAAACTTGGCAGTTCTGTACTGATTTGTATGCAGCTTTGTATACACATAGTCTTATATTTACTTGTATATATATTACATGTAATAAAGCAAATATAAGTGTACTGTCTTTCATGTACATGTACCACTATAAGTACATAAAAATAACATTTTAAGAAAACTATTATATGCATGTAAATTAATGCTATGTTTGTGAAATACTGATTGTCAGTATTTATAATTATAATATTGATTTTTTGTAATTTTTTTATGTTCTAGGTACCGGTTTTCTGAGCAACAATGTGGGAAGGCAGCAGTGGTCCACCGTCTCAGTTTTGCCACAGTCCAGGGTCAGCACCAAGCTACATGTATAGGACTCCTACCTAATTACTAAAAGTATCATTATGAAGAATTTTACAAGACTTCTTGATGACTGGAAAGACATATTAATTCTGATTGAATTTACACGTGGTTGATAATAGCTTTGTCAACACAATAGCCAAATATGAACCTAGTATACCATTTAAGCATTATTTAACAAATATAAGTCAGACAGTTTAAAATTTGATGATCCTATAAGTAAAGGAAAAATTACAGTCTTTAGATATATTCAATTCATCTCAGTTGTTTTTTATGCATATGCATGATTGTACATGTATAAATACATGTATATGACTTTTTTAATCAAGTATACATATATAGCTGATGTAGTGACATGGATATAATCAGAATTGATAATATGGTATAGGTATTCTGTATTACTTTATCTAGGTTGGATCTTGAAAGCAGGTGTATGGTACACTGTATCATAAAGATGATTTTTTTCACTCTTTGTTTACAGTTACTGTCATGAAGGACATACGAAGAGATTTTTTTCTTTGATTCCTTTTACTTATATATATAGTAGTCTCCTGGGGCCATAATTACAATCACCTAGTAACAATATTGTTTGAATTATTACCATAGATGGGTTTCTGTGTGCACTGATTTACTTGTACTCATCCATGTTCATGTACAAATACAATTGCATTTGTATATGTTTGTGCATTTGCTGATAATTTCAAGCACCATAAAATCTGTTGTATTAATTCATTTTGTAAACTGCAGCATATTTTGACAGAGATGGGGTATGGTACATAATTATATACTAGAAAAATGTATACGGTATATCCCATTTCATTTTCTTGAGCGGAAGGGGGGGGTGGGGGGGGGGGGTCAGTGCCTATGCACATGATATTCTACGTTAATAAGTTTGCATTTACACTTACCTACAGACTGCCCCTCCTCTGTAATTGTTGTTCATGATCGAAATATTAATTCATAACGTACCAATTGATCAATAAATGTAAATGATACTTGTTATCTTGTTATTGCTATACATGTGTATATAGGAGGTAGTTGCTCTGTGGTCCTAGATACAGAGCAAAGGTTGAGAGGTGTACATGGAAGCATTTGAAAAAAAGAAGGAGGCACTAATCAAATACTTTACTAATGTTTTGCAAAAGATACTAGTGGATTAGCGATA